>JAFEMH010005037.1:0-90000 GCA_022495995.1 Adenophora triphylla var. japonica | reverse complement strand
ATTGTGGATAGGTACGTACGGGCATATATCATGCTCGCCTTGGGTTCTACGGTCATGCCTGATCATACGAACAACAAGGTTAAGTTATGTTATCTCTCTCTGCTTGCGGATATTTTCAGGGTCAACGAGTACAGTTGGGGGAGCGCGTCGCTCGCTTTCCTATATCGAGAGCTGTGTAGTGCGACTGACCCTCGGACGAGACAGTGCGGAGGATTTCTCAACGTTATACATGTATGTTTATCTCATTTTAATGTTCATTATGTTGTTTTTAAGTTTGATTTCAAATTAGCGGCATTGTTTATAGTACTAGTGTAACTCCCGTGCGATGCACGGATAGCTATTAACACACGAAGACATGAACATTATAAACATTAATTTTTATAAAATAATATTACTTCGGATAAAAAAAATAAATTAATATATTCGTCCCGAGGAATATTTTATACAATATTACTTAATATGTTTAAAAAATTAATGTTAGATTTTGAAATGAAGGAACTAACATTACAAACAATAATTTTTATTTAAAAAGTAAAATTATTATTATTAGTATCATCATTTATAATAAAAAAATATACTTCACGCTTAATTAATTTTCACAAAAAAGAGATTGAAAAATTAAAAAGAAAAATAAAGAAAGGATAATTAAAAAATTTATATTTTAAAAAGAGTGTTTTTTTTTGTCCAAAGTAAATGAAATTAGTCTCTAATTAAAGAGGAAAAAAATTATGAATTTTGGTGTAAAAAAATTAATTTATATTAATTAATTAATTTATATTAATTTATATTAAATTAAATTTTTTTATCTTGACACATGGCAACACACGGTCGGCCAATGCCAAGGCCAAGGCCAAGCCGATCATTGATAATGCCAAGGACGAATCATGCATGCTTGGCTAAGCTTCATCCTCATTTTATAACCAAGGCAACTCATCTTACTTTGATTTTGTTTCCATGTGGGATAAAGGCCAAGGCCAAGGCAAAGGGAAAGGGAAGGCGAAGAGCCGAGCCAAGGCAAGGCCAAGGCCAAGGCCAAGGCCGGCCGAGCCGAGGCAAGGCCAATGCCAAGGTAGATTTTCCACATCGAAAAAAAAAATAATCAAAAATGGCTTTGGCCTTGGTATAAAATGACGCTTCAAGTTCAAAGTAGGTGTAATTATATTTATATACATATATAATTATTAATATTAAATATACATATATCTTGAAAGGAAGAAAATAAGAAAATAAAATTATAAAAAGTAGAAAAATATCAAATAGAAATAAAGAAAACAACAAATGGAAAATATATTATAGTACAAATTTATATTTAAAAAAGAGGATTTTTTGGTGATTTATTTTGAAATAAGAGAATAAAATTATAAAAAGTAGAAAAATATCAAATAGAAATAAAGAAAACATCAAATGAATATTACTTTCACACTTAATTAATTTTCACAAAAAAGATATTGGAAAATAAAGAAAGGATAATTAAGAAATTTATATTTAAAAAAGAGTGTTTTTTTTTGTGTCCACATTAAATGAAATTAGTCTCTAATTAAAGAGGAAAAAAATTTATGAATTTTGGTGTAAAAAAAATTAATTAATTTATATTAATTAATTTATATTAATTTATATTAAATTATTTTTTTTTATCTTGACACATGGCAACACACGGCCGGCCAAGGCCAAGGCCAAGCCGACCATTGATAATGCCAAGGACGAATCATGCATGCTTGGTTAAGCTTCATCCTCGTTATATAACCAAGGCAACTCATCTTACTTTGATTTTGTTTCCATGTGGGATAAAGGCAAAGGCCAAGGCAAAGGGAAGGCCAAGGGCCGAGCCAAGGCAAGGCCAAGGCCAAGGCCGGCCGAGCCGAGGCAAGGCCAATGCCAAGGTAGATTTTCCACATCGAAAAAAAAGAATCAAAAATGGCCTTGGCCTTGGTATAAAATGACGCTTCAAGTTCAAAGTAGGTGTAATTATATTTATATACGTATATAATTATATAATTATTAATATTAAATATACATATATCTTGAAAGGAAGAAAATAAGAAAATAAAATTATAAAAAGTAGAAAAATATCAAATAGAAATAAAGAAACCATCAAATGAATATTACTTTCACACTTAATTAATTTTCACAAAAAAGATATTGAAAAATAAAGAAAGGATAATTAAGAAATTTATATTTTAAAAAGAGTGTTTTTTTTTTTTGTGTCCAAATTAAATGAAATTAGTATCTAATTAAAGAGGAAAAAAATTTATGAATTTTGGTGTAAAAAAAAATTAATTAATTTATATTAATTAATTAATTAATTAATTTATTTATATTAATTTATATTAAATTAATTTTTTTTATCTTGACACATGGCAACACACGGCCGGCCAAGGCCAAGGCCAAGCCGACCATTGATAATGTCAAGGACGAATCATGCATGCTTGGCTAAGCTTCATCCTCATTACATAACCAAGGCAACTCATCTTACTTTGATTTTTTTTCCATGTGGGATAAAGGCCAAGGCCAAGGCAAAGGGAAAGGGAAGGCCAAGGGCCGAGCCAAGGTAAGGCCAAAAATGAGCTAGATATATATCCAAATTACGTAATTTATTTAAAAAATTAATGTCATATTTTGAAACGAAAGCACTAACATTACAACATTTCAAAAATGAATATTACTTTCGATTAAAAATGAATAACATAAAAATTATACTAAATTTCTTATAGAAAAAAGGATAATTAAGAAATTTATATTTTACAAAGAGTGTTTTTTTGTGTCCAAATTAAATGAAATTAGTCTCTAATTAAAGAGGAAAAAAAATTATGAATTTTGGTGTTAAAAAAATAATAATTTATATTAATTAATTTTCACAAAAAAAATATTGAAAAATTAAAAAGAAAAATAAAGAAAGGATAATTAAGAAATTTATATTTAAAAAAGAGTGTTTTTTTTTGTGTCCAAATGAAATGAAATTAGTCTCTAATTAAAGAGGAAAAAAATTATGAATTTTGGTGTAAATTTTTTTTTTAAATTTTTTTTTATAAAATAAATGAGGTCGAAAAAAGGGGAGGAAAAATAAAAAGTTGATACTGAACCAGCCAGTGAGAGTTCGACACATGGCTCATCCAAAAAAAAGAAAAAGAAAAACCTAAGCCTACACGCGCCAAATCAGCGCGTGTAACACACGCACCAAACGCCCCTCCAACCAGATCCCGCCACGTCGCTTTAAACGTATACTATCTACATTTATGCCAGTAATGTCAATTACGAAAATACCCTTGACAGCGACATTTCTGATCGGAAAAGGAGACTATGCTGTTTTTATATATATAGGGATTTGATATATATTTAATTGATATAGATTTGGGCCTGGGAGCGGTTGAGATGTGTGAGACCGCAGATCCGTAGTCGATTCAGAGATCCGGACTACGTGCTCATGCCCCTCGGATGCAGGTATACATATATCATACGTTATTTTCTCGTCGTTATTGTTTTTTTTTAACTAATTCTTATAATTATTCTGTTTATGAAATTTCAGCTGGACCCAGGCATCACTGAATCTGATGGAGATTACTGCACATAGCCTGCGAGGCTATCGGGATCAGTTGGCCCAGCTACATGAGGATCAGGTTGTGTGGCAGCCTTATGCAGGGAGACACGCTCCGCCCTACTGCACTCAGGGGGTGAGGACATATGGTTGGCGAAGGTCCCTCTCATATGCTTTGAGAGGATCGAGTGGCATCTACCTGATCACGTTATGAGGCAGTTTGGCCTGATGCAGTGGGTCCCAGCACCGTGCAACACTAGCCCGGAGTTGCACTGTGAGCACCCCAACCCGGGACCTAACGCGTGTCCCGAGCTTGAGAAGCTCAAACTAAGAAAACCCGTCTTCTATTTTTTTAAAAACTTTTATTTTACTTTAAAAGAAAATCAATTCTCAAACTTCCCAATTAAAATCAACTGATAACATCTCCACTCGGAGAAATTTAAATAAATACCTCAATACCATAACTTGATCAATTACATCGAAAACCCTAATAAACATTGTTTAACAAAAGAGCTTTCCATACAAATTATAAAAGAGTAATACTTATATAGGACTCCCGACAACCCACTCATATACCTATCCTGACAAGTCCCAAAAGCAAGAGTCCAACTCTTTCCCCGGCCTCACTGGTTCAGGTCACCTGTCTCAGCACAATCTAAAACAGTAAAAGGGAAGGGGTGAGAATAAATCTCAATAAGCTATTATGAATGCAGCAAGATGCCAAACAAGATGCAACACATAGCATGGTAGCACATAACACATTATGAAAGCGGTAAACACCTTACGTTACCTCATTTTACCTTTCCCGTCTGAACAATAAGTCGTACAACGTGGGAGTCAAACTCCGCTCTTTGGTGAATTGCCCCCATGCACCTTCACCACTTATAGGTCTCATACCCCAGAGATCCATATAAGAAAATAAGATACTTATATGACCCTTTTTCAGAGTATCATATAATATCAGCGCCACTGTAAAGCTTTTGGCTTCATACAGAGCATTCCACCGGTACACCAAATTGCAGCGGTCTGTAAGGCTTTTGGCTCAATACAGCGGCTAGCACCCCCACTCTGTGGCCACAGAGGGGGCAGGTCACAGGTATAATGAACCTTCAATCACTTATAGAACAAATCAATAATTGATTGAATTCCATTATACCCCCTAATCATATATACTCGTTCAAGCACATGATAGATACTTGAAATAAATCCACAAAGGGGATAAGAACATAACAACATGGTAATGTATACTCATGTGAAATCAACACTATAGTGCAACAGCTCATTTAATACACTATGCATAATACCATTAACGAATATAAATTCAATTAAGGTAACAATATAACCACATAATCCACACCGGGATGCAATATAATCAACATGCCAGATAATCCACAATTGGGATACAATATATCAATATACCAAATAATCCACACTTGGGATGCAATACCACAATGTGATACATAAACCATTCCTACATAATCATTACTCAACCTCAAATAGCCTTAATAGAGGTTCAAGATATACTTTCCACAATTTCATTTTTGATCAAATAAGACTTCATTGTATAGCCCAAGCATTCTACTTTAATCTAAGTTAAAGAGGGTTCAATTATGGTCTAGGTTGAATAGATTTAAACAGCTCCAAAAATGGTTCAATGTCACCAGACCAGGGCACGACTCGTGACCCAGGGCACGACTCGTGCCCTTTTGGCCTTTCCCAGAATCATGCTTCCCAAGACAAGCACGACTCGTGATTTCCACTTGGCACGACTCGTGCCTGAGAGCACGACTCGTGCCAATCTTCCACAATGTACTCAGAACGAGTTGGCCTCCTATCCACGAGTCGTTATCACGAGTTGGCCATGGGCACGACTCGTTCCAAGGGGCACGACTCGTGCCACGGCCAGATTCAGTTATCACAGCAGCTTAAAATCACTAAGTCAAGAAATCCCAAAACCCAACTTAAGTTTCCTCTCAATTGTGAACATAAGAAAAATTACCAACCTTTCTTATATCATTGTAACCTATTTAACCCAAAGTAGTATCAATTTAGTACTCAATATCCATGTCAACAATCCCAACAATTAAGACCAATCTAACCCTTTCACTTACTTAATTAATTCTCTCTTTCCACTATCCCATTTCACATATAACCTTCTTAATCTAACTCAACCAATTTCCTTACACTCTTGATCATCTTCCTTAAACCCAAACATCATTTTATGACATTAATCAATGTATCCACTCTAAGCATCAAGGAACCATTATAATAAAATAACAACACCAAATAGTCCATGAACATTTATTAGAAGGGAGGGTCATAATAATTCCATTAAAGTCTTTAACATCTTACTCCCATTATCCCCTCATTCATACAACATAAACCCCCATTTTATACTTAAAATCAATTCATCCTTAATTAACCCATTTTACTCAAATAACCTTATTTAAAAATACAACATCCTTTTTCTTTTCACAAAACATTCATTAACACATAAAATGTGCAATATTTAGAAAGATTCATAATAACTTACTTAGTAATATGAGATGAAACCAAGATTTGTCTAGCTTGATGTATTCCCCTTGCCTCTACGAACATGGAAGTACACCCGGATCTTAAAATGGAGTAGAATGGGACTTAGTATGATCTTGGGAGGTGAGGCTTTCCATGGAGAGTATCCATGGGAAAAGTGCAAGAATAAAATGGAGGAGAATAAGGGAGGAGAGTAGAGGGAGTATGGGAAGAGTAAGAGAAAAGTATGGGAGGTATGGGTAGTATTGACTTAGGAGGGGAAAAGGAGAGTAAATTAGGGAAGAAGGCCCCCCACACCATACTTTCACAATAAAACTCTTTCACTCAATTTAAAATAACCCTCCCAACCTATAACATTTTATTTATCCATTTTATTACCATTCCACCCTATTACTTTATTTATTTTCAATTATTTTTATATTTTCCCTTAGAACATTATTTTATTACCTATCATTTTATCCTAATATAAGAAATTAAGTATATAAAATGAGCACATAGTATTAACAATAATATTAAAAGCATATAATATTATACTAAAACTAGTGCCTAGGGTTAGGGTCGTTACACTCACTCCCCCTTAAAGAAAATTCGTCCCGAATTTGACTGTCACTTACCTAAATGTTCAACCCGCCTCGGTTACTTATGTACACCTCAGACTCCAATTCCCAAATAGTCTCTTCAATGTTGTGATTCTTTCCCAAGATTTCTAATTCCATTAATAATACGATATTATAACTTAGTTTTCCAAGAATACCCTACAAATATCACTAATCCGAATTTTCACGACCTCAATAAAAATATAAATAATTAAAAGTATTTCAACTTATGTCACCAAATACATTACAATATTGCATTTAAAACTTTAAATATTCTATAAGCTGCTCCAAGTCAGTCTATGAGTCAAACCACCAACCTTTCCTAAACTTCAAATGGGTTATCAACTTTGGCGCCAATTTATCTTAGGCCTTGCTTCACCAACCTCTCCCCAACAAATTGGAGATCGATATTTTCTTCCTGAACCATGCCTCATACGGTTTTATCTCAATGCTAGAATGAGAACTGCTATTATACGCAAACTCTCTAAGGTTAATTAAACTTCTCAAGTTGAAAGGAAATCCGTCACACAAACATAACCTATTCCTCAAGAATTTGGGCAGTCTTCAAATCTCTTCCTTTCGACTAACTAAATCCCCCAACTCCTAGGATCGGTAACAACTCTCAAAGGAAGCTTCAAAAAGATAAGGTTCCTACTTAAATAACGCAACACAAGTGCAGCTACTCCCGAGTAGAGGATAAGAAAATTTCACTTATCTAAGTTAAATTCCTCGAAGCATACGTTATCACTTTCCCATTTCGTATAATATCATAATCTAATCTTCCTTTAATACATACTTAAATTTTCACAAAGTCCTCACATCCACTAGGTAATGTAAGGGCCGGATCTATAACCAATCTATTCTCCATCTCTATCAATATGATTCATCCTTATTACATCCCACACCATTCATACATCCATTAGAGTTAACTAAAGCAACGATTGTTCAATTTTCAAGAACTCCTTAAAAATTCCTCTGATAATACTTACCAACCCAAAGATCACGGACTCAATCCTTGTAAGATTCATGGCAACCTTCAAGCTTAAGACTATATAACCCAAAATATAAAATCCTTGCGAGCCAACTCATACTAGCTACAATTTGCATACAAGGACTCCTCACAAGGAATCATTAACCCAACTCTCAAATGATTTTCATGATCTTCCCGAAACTTTTATTAACAAAGAGACCATCAATCCTAACAACCATAAAGCCGTCAAACTAAGGATTAAAATTTTGATCATCATACTTAGAATCAACACATGAGATACCTTGATGGAAACACAATTACCATCTACTCACAACTAGCACGTAAAATTTCTGAAAAGACTTCTTATGCAAGTCTAACACATACCAAATATCCTTCACACTTTTAACCAAAACTTTCTGTCTTTAATGCTCATATAACAATAGTACCACATAAAGGTTCATCTGAATCAATTACCAATGGAAACAATTTAGGCACAGAAAAGAAGACTCCCTTCTTATGATAGTCTACCAATGCATAACAACTACTTAACCCTCCAGGTCAAGTATATCTCAAAATCATAAATTAATAATCATACCAAATCAACTGGCAATACATGCTCAGTCATAACCACATCACCATCATGGTAAACCAAAGGAGATTCGAGATATTCTCTCATAAGAGCAGAATCCTCTAACAATAAAACAAAATCTCAAGTAATGTATGCCACATAGAAGCAAAATGCTATGCCACACATAATGATATGAAACAGGATCTATAAAATATGACCCCTAACTTCTGAGACAGGGAATATACCTCTAGTGACCTCTGGGGAATCTATCTCTCCTGGACCCGAAACACATACTCGACCTTGGACCTTCTCTTTTGGTTTCCCTTCCTTATCTCTTTTGGTACCACCTCTTTGTCGTCCACCCGGCTGACCACCTGCAAGCTCGTCCCATTGAAACTTTGGACAATTTCTCCTAAAGTGTCCCATTTCTCCACACTTAATGCACCTACCTTGCTTACTCCAACAATGATCTTCGGTATGTCCAATCTTCTTACAAAATTTACAAATCATCCCATACTGTTTGGATATTGACCTAGACGAAGAAGCTACAACAAGTTCCCCTCTCACACTTCCTGAAGTTAAAGCCCTTGGCTGTCCTCTAATGATTTTGGATCCTTGTCCTAGATACTTTGGCTTATTTCCAATCCTACCTTCCGATTTTCCACTATTTTCCTCAATGCTATTTTCGATCTTATAAGCTCTCTCTATGACTGTCTGATAATTGGTGAAGCTATCAATCACTAATTTCTTCCTAAACTCAATCCTTAAACCTTTTATAAACCTATGAACTCTTCTCGCTTCATGCGGTACCAAATGAGGGCAACACTTAGCTAATTCCTCAAACCTGACTGAATACTGATTCACTGTCATGTCCCCTTGTTCTAGTCCTAAGAATTCGATCTCCTTCTTGTCCCTTGTAACCACCGAAATGAAATAATCCTCGAACTGTTTGGTGAAATTATCCCAAGTCTGGGGCGTATGATCCCGCTCCCAATTCCCTTTCAAAATCTGCCACCACTGATCAGCTGGACCTTCAAGTTTGAAAACGGCATACCTAAGTTTCTCTTCGTTGGGACTTTCTATAACCTCAAAAATCCTATTCATTTCGGCTAACAATTTTTCTGCCTTTAACGGATCCAGATCTCCGTTAAAGCTCGGTGGGTTCATCTTCACAAGTCTTTCCAATCCATCACTTTTACATTCCTCAGGTTGATTCGGAACTGATCCTCTAGTCTCCATATTATGTACAAACATCCTGAATAACTTCATCATCTCTTCATTCTGAATTCCACCTATACCCATATCTCCTTCAATTTCTAGAACTTTTCGCTGATCATCATTGCTTCCGGCCATTGGAACCAACTCCTGCATTAAACACTCGACGTTAATTACCACACATTCCCCCTTAGTTTAGAAATCTACCCTTGACCTCTAAACTAAGCTCTGATACCAACTGTGAGCACCCCAACCCGGGACCTAACGCGTGTCCCGAGCTTGAGAAGCTCAAACTAAGAAAACCCGTCTTCTATTTTTTTTTAAACTTTTATTTTACTTTAAAAGAAAATCAATTCTCAAACTTCCCAATTAAAATCAACTGATAACATCTCCACTCGGAGAAATTTAAATAAATACCTCAATACCATAACTTGATCACTTACATCGAAAACCCTAATAAACATTGTTTAACAAAAGAGCTTTCCATACAAATTATAAAAGAGTAATACTTATATAGGACTCCCGACAACCCACTCATATACCTATCCTGACAAGTCCCAAAAGCAAGAGTCCAACTCTTTCCCCGGCCTCACTGGTTCAGGTCACCTGTCTCAGCACAATCTAAAACAAGAAAGGGAAGGGGTGAGAATAAATCTCAATAAGCTATTATGAATGCAGCAAGATGCCAAACAAGATGCAACACATAGCATGGTAGCACATAACACATTATGAAAGCGGTAAACACCTTACGTTACCTCATTTTACCTTTTCCGTCTGAACAATAAGTCGTACAACGTGGGAGTCAAACTCCGCTCTTTGGTGAATTGCCCCCATGCACCTTCACCACTTATAGGTCTCATACCCCAGAGATCCATATAAGAAAATAAGATACTTATATGACCCTTTTTCAGAGTATCATATAATATCAGCGCCACTATAAAGCTTTTGGCTTCATACAGAGCATTCCACCGGTACACCAAATTGCAGCGGTCTATAAGGATTTTGGCTCAATACAGCGGCTAGCACCCCCACTCTGTGGCCACAGAGGGGGCAGGTCACAGGTATAATGAACCTTCAATCACTTATAGAACAAATCAATAATTGATTGAATTCCATTATACCCCCTAATCATATATACTCGTTCAAGCACATGATAGATACTTGAAATAAATCCACAAAGGGGATAAGAACATAACAACATGGTAATGTATACTCATGTGAAATCAACACTATAGTGCAACAGCTCATTTAATACACTATGCATAATACCATTAACGAATATAAATTCAATTAAGGTAACAATATAACCACATAATACACACCGGGATGCAATATAATCAACATGCCAGATAATCCACAATTGGGATACAATATATCAATATACCAAATAATCCACACTTGGGATGCAATACCACAATGTGATACATAAACCATTCCTACATAATCATTACTCAACCTCAAATAGCCTTAATAGAGGTTCAAGATATACTTTCCACAATTTCATTTTTGATCAAATAAGACTTCATTGTATAGCCCAAGCATTCTACTTTAATCTAAGTTAAAGAGGGTTCAATTATGGTCTAGGTTGAATAGATTTAAACAGCTCCAAAAACAGTTCAATGTCACCAGGCCAGGGCACGACTCGTGCCCCAGGGCACGACTCGTGCCCTTTTGGCCTTTCCCATAATCATGCTTCCCAAGACAAGCACGACTCGTGATTTCCACTTGGCACGACTCGTGCCTGAGAGCACGACTCGTGCCAATCTTCCACAATGTACTCAGAACGAGTTGGCCTCCTATCCACGAGTCGTTATCACGAGTTGGCCATGGGCACGACTCGTGCCAAGGGGCACGACTCGTGCCACGGCCAGATTCAGTTATCACAGCAGCCTAAAATCACTAAGTCAAGAAATCCCAAAACCCAACTTAAGTTTCCTCTCAATTGTGAACATAAGAAAAATTACCAACCTTTCTAATATCATTGTAACCTATTTAAACCCAAAGTAGTATCAATTTAGTATTCAATATCCATGTCAACAATCCCAACAATTAAGACCAATCTAACCCTTTCACTTACTTAATTCTCTCTTTCCACTATCCCATTTCACATATAACCTTCTTAATCTAACTCAACCAATTTCCTTACACTCTTGATCATCTTCCTTAAACCCAAACATCATTTTATGACATTAATCAATGTATCCACTCTAAGCATCAAGGAACCATTATAATAAAATAACAACACCAAATAGTCCATGAACATTAATTAGAAGGGAGGGTCATAATAATCCCATTAAAGTCTTTAACATCTTACTCCCATTATCCCCTCATTCATACAACATAAACCCCCATTTTATACTTAAAATCAATTCATCCTTAATTAACCCATTTTACTCAAATAACCTTATTTAAAAAACAACATCCTTTTTCTTTTCACAAAACATTCATTAACACATAAAATGTGTAATATTTAGAAAGAAGTCATAATAACTTACTTAGTAATATGAGATGAAGCCAAGATTTGTCTAGCTTGAGGTATTCCCCTTGCCTCTACGAACATGGAAGTACACCCGAATCTTAAAATGGAGTAGAATGGGACTTAGTATGATCTTGGGAGGTGAGGCTTTCCATGGAGAGTATCCATGGGAAAAGTGCAAGAAGAAAATGGAGGGGGATAAGGGAGGAGAGTAGAGGGAGTATTGGAAGAGTAAGAGAAAAGTATGGGAGGTATGGGTAGTATTGACTTAGGAGGGGAAAAGGAGAGTAAATTAGGGAAGAAGGTCCCCCCCCCCCACACCATACTTTCACAATAAAACTCTTTCACTCAATTTAAAATAACCCTCCCAACCTATAACATTTTATTTATCCATTTTATTACCATTCCACCCTATTACTTTATTTAATTTCAATTATTTTTATATTGTCCCTTAGAACATTATTTTATTTCCTATCATTTTATCCTAATATAAGAAATTAAGTATATAAAATGAGCACATAGTATTAAAAATAATATTAAAAGCATATAATATTATACTAAAACTAGTGCCTAGGGTTAGGGTCGTTACATGCACAGTTGTGATCGGCGGGGAAACAATACCGTGAATTGGAGCATCTGCGATCAACAACATATTGCACACTGGGAATAGCGGCACCAATATCTGGTTTCCGGGGTCTACGGCAATCACGATATGCTTTACACCTATTCATATATGATATGGTATTGGAACATAACGTGTTAGTTTGTGCAGAACCTCACTCATATAGAGGAGGATGGATACCAGTCGGCTGCCCCTGCCTTAGAGTTTATGGTAAGTTTTTACATTTTTCAAGTTATTATTTCTAGTTTTTTTTTAACAAAACATAAATTATTAACTTATGTCTCTCGTACTTATATATATATTTGATATAAAAACAGGTGCAGACCCTTCAGCGCTTGCATGTCGTCAATGAGATAGATCAGCATCCCTAACAAGCTGAAATGCGGGCGACTATTACATACGGGTTCACGGGAGTTAGGGAGCTCCAACGCCTTCAGTCTGCTGCACCTCCTCCACCGGTAGATCGCGTACAGGGGGTACAACAACCTCGACAACGTCGAGTTAGACGTCGTGGACAGGCACAACCACCACCCCAAATGGACTTGCACGATGAGTGAGATCCCGACCCCGAGCAAGAGTCTCAAGCACAGACCCAGACCCAGGTGTATGGACAATATGAATGGCAGACACAGTCATAGTGGGGGGTGGCTGGTGGAGTGGGAGTGGTTGGCCGAGTGGAAGTGGGGGTGCCGGGGGGAGTGGGAGTGGGGGTGTCGTGGGGAGTGGAAGTGGGGGTGGCTGGGGGTGGGGATAGGAGGGGGAGTGGGTGGAATTCCCAGGCATACCCTTCCCCTGGATCATCCACTATGGGCTTCGGACTATATACGAGTGGAAGTGGCTTTACGGCTCCTTCTTCTACATCACAAGCAGGGCTACACCCCTTCTCCGATCCGTCTGAGACTACCTCTGCTCAACGAGAGGAAGAGATGATTAGAAGAGGGTCTCGGCATCAGAATCCGACGAGTAAGTACACCCCGTCTTTCTACGATAAGAGGTAGCGAGTTCACTTTTTTTTTATTAGGATGTAATGAAACTTTGTACTATTAGTTTAGTTTTTATTTTGATGTTTTTATTTGTAATAACTGAAACTTTGTACTACACATTTATGTAGACGTATATGTTATTTTGTTTGGTTTTGGTTTGGTTTGGTTTGGTTGTTATGGTATATTGTACAGGTTTAGTTTTTATTTGGATGTTTTATGTTTGATTTGGTTGTTTACAGCAGGTTGTTTGGTTTGATGATTTGTTGTTTGCAGCAGATTTTGGTTTTGGTTTGGTTGTTTGTTTGCAGGTGGGATTGCTGAAGACTGCTGCCGCTGGGGGTTTTTGTTTATGTGAACTCGCTACACGGTGTAGAGAGTTCACTTGAAAATTTTTTTTGGCCGTAGAGTTAGGGCGACTGCACAAACTTGGCCGAAGAGTTTGGGCAGCCGCACTAACTCTTCTGCCTAGCCTAACATACTAAAACTTAATACTTAACTGGAAAACTAACTGTTTTTTTCTTAATTGACTTTTCTAACGAATTTCATCAATTATAATTTTTAAATATTCATTAAAATAATTAAAGTAATTTTTAAAAATTGGTTAAAATTTAATTATAATTTTTAAATATTCATAAAAATAACTAAAGTAATTTTTAAAAATTGGTTAAAATTCAATCAAAAATCAAAATTAAAACTACAACGGATAAAACTGAAATAGGAACTAACTTTTATTTTGCCCTTCATAAACTTTTATATTGGAAAATTCAACTCAAATATAAATTACATTCAACTTTTCAAGTTTAATGAAAATTACATTAAATGAAACTGCAACTGAAACTGAATCCAATTCAAATCAAACATAAATTACATGAAAAATATTCTGCTACTCCCTAATGTTCGGGCATCTACGAAGATTGTGCCCTTCTTGATGGCATGATGAACACAGAGTCTTCCGTTTATCTGCTTGAAAGTCCATAGAATTACGGAAGCGTCTTGATCTAGGTCGTCCGGTCTTCGCAGAACGTCGAAATAGGGGATTAGGGAAAAAAATGGGTACCAAACCATCCACACCCCAATAGTCCTCATGCTCGATTGGTTCGAATGTCCCCTTCCATGTCTTGTAGTATTCCCCAATGGTGTAAAATCGAGAAACGAAATCTCGACCATCAAGATGTTGTGCAGAACAACATGCAAGAAGATGGGAACAAGGCATGTGATAGGCAACCCATTTACTACATGTGCAGGTACGCTCATTAAGTCGGAAAATCTGTATATTTCCTCCATGATCACCCTGACGTGCGGTTGTCACTTGATACACCCCCATTTCGTGATTGTTGAACCTCCTGACCTGATGTGTTGCCCCTTTCGCGGTGTTCTTCAAGTAGTGATAATTGAATTTCTGACTGAATTGGTGTAGGGGATTGATGTTAGGGTTATTAGGATTACCTCCTAAGGCATTAAGTGAAAATCCATGCCTTACTTGAAAGTACACCACACAACGGTAGAAGACAGTTTCAACAATTGCTGTAATTGGCATCCCACGGGCTCCCTTCATCACACCATTGAAAACCTCAGACATGTTGGTAGTCATGATGCTATACCTGTAACCACCATCGTGTGCCAATGTCCATTTTTTGGCATCCAAATTTTGAAACCATGCAATTGCCTCGGGCTTAATTCCACGGATACTCTCTAAGATAGATTTCAACTTTCTATCTTGAGTTGTTCTACCCGCTCTCCAAAACAGATACTTCAACCCTTCCCCTCTTGCTTATCCAAAAAATTTGCTCGCATATGTCTCAAGCAAAATCAATGATGCACGTTTGGCCACCACGTATCTTCAGCTATAGTCTTCAGAATGCCCAGATAACGGTCAGATATCAAGCATACTTCACGACTCTTGATAATATGCTTGCAAACCAGATATAAGAACCAATGCCAGTTCGGCCAGTCCTCCTTTTCAACAACGGAAAATGCAAGCGGAAGTATACTGTCCTGAGCGTCAACACCCATGGCAATCAGTATTATCCCTTTATATCTACCATGGAGGAATGTCCCATCAATAGAAATGACAGGCCGGCAATGAGAGAAAGCTTCAATGCAAGGCCCAAATGCCCAAAATACCTGTCGAAACATGTGTAACTGACTGACAGGAGGAGGAGGAGGAGGATGAGAGTACTCAACAATTGTCCTCGGGTTGTATTTTTGAATGCCCTTCTGCTTTCCACATCGTGCCTTCTTGTAGGTAATTACCTTTCCAAAGCTCTTAGAGATGTGTGCAATGATTACTCCAACCTTGACATCTGAATCGGCCTTAATAAGACCAATAACTTCCCGACCGATAAACTTGGCATCTAGGTTGGGGTGATCTTGACTTTCTCCAGAATATAAGCAGCAGTGAGGAGACTTATACTTGGTCAGTTCCCAATAGCCAAACTTCTTCCTACTCACACGAACATAAAAATTGCATGGATAATTTTTCAAATACACTCAATTACCCATGTGTGAGGTGTGCTCTTTCTTACCCTGAACCTGCGATTGGTGAGAATATGGAACCTTTTTATATCAAATTGTGCCTCGTTCTTGCCAGGAAAGCGTATCCCTTTAGCAATCGGCTGTTTTTCCGGATCCCAAACTGGAAAACTATGTGCATGATCGTAATCAATCAAGCCTTGTTCTTGTCGAGCAGAAGTACCAATATCACTGTAAAAGGGATAATCCACTCTCTCATATCTTCAATTTTTCGGCACTTCATAATGAACAAGAGGTGCTTCCACATCATCATCAATCGGCCCATCATCACCGGGTCCCAAATCGACATCAGAATCACTACTACCCTTCTCATATTCATCATCATCATCATCCTCTAGCATTGCATCTACATCAGTGTGTACTTCCTCTTCTTCATAATCAACATCATCTTCCGAACTGACCTCATTAACATGATCATTATGCCCAAATGCTCGATCATCATTAACATGATAATTATGGCCAAATGCCCCATCATCATAATTTGGTGTTTGGGTTGATACAAGAGTTTGGGAACTTGGACCAACCTCTGCATCACGGTTACCAGTTGGTGAATACCCATAAATGGTCTCTGTGTGTCGTGTTTCAAACTATGGATTGGGTCGAATTTCATTCAATTTTACAATCACATACAGCTGCAAATTTCTAACCCCCCCCCAAATTTAGCAAACTGATCAAACATTACATCCATACACGCATCATCTTCAATACGGAAAGGAAAGTATTCACCAATCCCACTATCAAAAGAATGAGGGCATCTGTAAATGACTTCCAAATCAAATTGAGTCCGATCTAAGTTCGCCTTTTTATATAACTCAACAATCAACTCATTGTATCTCCATCGGCAATTATCCCTTATTGCACATTTTGGCCCTTTTTCGAAATGAGGACCATCAAACGGTTGTTCATTATCACCTCCCCAATAACACATGAAAATGATTGGACCCCCGTTCATCTTTAACCATACATTACGAAATCAAAGTGTTAAAACCTACATAACAAAACTCTAACATTTATATCTATAATATAATAAAACACAGTTAAATACTTAAATTTTATATCTAAACACAAGTGAAAACAATGATTAAGATGATGTTAATTTACCTTGATTCTTGATCTTCAACAATTCTGATGAAATAAAATGATGTGAAGAAGTTTTAGGTTATTTTTATTTTGAGAGAGTTTGAATGAGAGATACGAGTGGAAGAGATTAGTGGGAGGAAGAGAGAGAGGAAGATTATTAGTGTTTGCCTGAGACAAAGAGAGAAAGGTGACTGAGAGAAAGAGAGAAAGGTAACTGAGAGAAAGAGAGAAAGGTAATGAATGAATGACATTCACGGGTTTTGATACTTTATGCTGGCTGAAAACTGAACTTTGTAGCTGGGAATTGCCTTCTCTGACTTAAACTCGCTACACCGTATAGCGAGTTTCATTAAAGTTGAATTAAACTCGCTACACCGTGTAGCGATTTCAACTTTAATGAAACTCGCTACACGGTGTAGCGAGTTTAAGCCAGAGATTGTCCCTCCAATAATTTCCTTCGATTCAACATTTCTTATTTCCATTTTTTTTTCGTTCGCGAAGGTATTTTGAGCAATAAATATAGGTTAATTTAGTTATCATAATGAATATCTAAAAATTGTTACTTGTAGTACATATAATGGTGTATCAAAAACAACTTTTAAATTTTATTTTGGATAATTAAATCAACTTCAAATTATTGCTCAAAATATCTTCGTACTAACATCAAATTTTTTTTTTACACGTGTTAAAAAAATAATGACATGTTGCTGAATTATGTTTTTGTTTAAAATATTTTTTTTACATGTGTTAAAATAAATGATGACATGTTGCTGAATTATGTCAGAGTTTGTCCACTCCAATAATTTCCTTCGATTCAACATTTCTTATTTTTATTTTTTTTTCGTTCGCGAAGGTATTTTGAGCAATAAATATAGGTTAATTTAGTTATCATAATGAATATCTAAAAATTATTACTTGTAGTACATATAATGGTGTATCAATAACAACTTTTAAATTTTAATTTGGATAATTAAATTAACTTCAAATTATTGCTCAAAATACCTTCGTACGAACATCAATTTTTTTTTACAAGTGTTAAATATAATGATGACAGGAAAAATTGCAACGAAATCAAACACAAAATGTACCAAATAATTTTTAAAAACTAAAATAACATCAAAATAAATATAATCAAGTTAGTGCCACATCCCGGTCACGTAGTAAATCTTACATTAATTAATTTAAATATTTAGAAAATTCAAGTAAAACAAAATGGGCTTAGAATTCAGCCAGATTAACTTCATCATTCTTAGAAAATACCTGCAAAACAAATGAATTGAACATTATTTACTATATGATTCCAATATATCAGCAAAAATAAGAAAATATGTACCTTGAAGACATTAGGGAGTGCGCTGTTAAGAAAACGTGCTGATCGTGATGGGATGGGGTGCCAAACAACAACCTAAATATTTCAAAACAAACAATTAAATAAAAGTATTAATAATGATTCCAAATTCACTAATTAATATATCATACCTTCTGAAGTATTAGAACAGAACCGACAGATATATCTTTTCCAAATTCACTCTCAGTCACTTTATGATGAATGGAAGCTTCTATGGTATCCGTAGGATCTTAATAATTTTATCCCAGTTAGTAACTCAAAACACATTTCACCCATGATAGAAAGCATACTAAGCTCATATTCTAATCTTTAAAGTCACCCAGAGATCACCAAACTCATTTCGTGTGCAAGACTTGATAACAGCAACAACCCAATAGAACATACATAAATATAAAAAATCAATCAAATTTATACACATTTAACTATAATTAATCTTGATATTATACCTGATTCACCCAGTCAATAGTATGTCATTTCTTCTTGATAGAGCTCAACGGATAATATGTACCGGCTTCAGTGAGAAATTCCATTGTAGAGAGCCAAGGACCGTTGTTCGGTCGAAACCTAACGATTTATTTTATATCCGCAAGCGCACGGGCTATTGTAATATAGCGGGTACAAGTACGAGTCGATCCCTCAGAGACAGGGTTTACTTAGGAAATATTTTTGCCTTTAGGAATTATAGAAAAGATTGGGGGGAAGATAAAGTTTGTTTTTAGGAAATAGAAAGAACATAAACAGAAAATACTTTGATTAAATTCTTATAAAATGAAGCATTTTCGGGATTGGAAATTTACTCACTAGCCATCTATATCATATAAGCAATAAAAATAAAAGAGTAGAGTAAGAAGAACTTATGATGAAAGTAGAAGGCAAATGCTGGAAATAATGCTTCACTTTATTGCTTTTTCTCCAAAGTAACTTCAAGAACAAACTATGAACTTTGATCTTCAAATCTCTTTGGAAATTGTTATCACAAGTATTTGTGTTTTCTATATTATGAAATATCTGTAGTTTCTCTCTAAAATTCGGTATGTAAGACTGATTACAAGGGTCCTATTTATAATTGGGAGGAGACTCTTCAAGAAGGTGCCATCAAAAGGTGCCTTTACATCTGCAGTCACCACTTTGCACGACCGTGTCAAGGATTTTGCACGGCCGTGCACCCTTGGCGCCAAAATTGAATTTGAATTGGGAAGACTTGCACGGCCGCTCCGAGATTAGCTGCACGGCCGCTCCGAGGTTGGCACGGCCAGGTTTCTTCATTGCTCGGCCACTCCATGGATTTGGGGCCAAAGATGGCCGGCCATGGCCTATGATGCACGGCCGCTCCAGACTTTGCTGCACGGCCGCTCCTCCTGGATTTCAGCTTGTGTGTTCATTTTTGCTTGGTGCTCCTCCATCCTTTTGGACCAAAGTGTCCAAGTGTCTTTTTGATTATAGAAAGACTCTAGAAACCTGTCTAAAATATATGAAACATACAAAAAGCGTAAAATCTAATAAAATAGAAAAAGTAAGTAAAAAGTGCTAAGAATGAAATGAGAAATGATGATTTATTCATGTAAAAGCATATAAAACTTAGGATAAATGACTATATAATAGTCACTTATCAAACTCCCCAACACTTAAGCTTTTGCTTATCCCCAAGCAAATTTAGAATGAAAATACGGAGAGGGAGAAAAGAAAGAATGATCCCTCAGAAATAAAGTAGCAAGCCCTAAATGCTTTTTGGATAATGCCTTCATCTTTCTAATCATATTTTGTATACCTTTAAAATATTCATTTAGGAAGAAGCATTTTGGGGATATTTTTAAAGGGATAATTTATAAGACAATAACCTAATATAGCATATATAGAATTTGATCAAGTAAAACATGCTAGAAGGATAAATCTTAGATCTGCCTCTTGGTATGAGAAAAGCCTTCACTTTTTTAGAGTGATTTTTTGAGAAAAAATGAATTTATTTCTTTAAAATGTACAAAATGGAAGTATAAACATTTATTCACAAACTAGAAGTTTTCGAAGAATTTTATTGCATTCTTGAATCACAAGGGCAAAAAATGGATGATGATAGTGGAAAAATCTCATCAAAGTTTTAACAAATTTATCTTATTTTTGCACGTGTTATATTTTTGCAAAAGACCTAAGTTATTTTTGATCCTTTCAAGTAGGAGACATTGTGGCTGCGAACCCCATGTTCCTAATACTTAGATCAAGAATACTTTTGGATATAACTTCCATTTGGCAAGGAAGCATCGTCGCAGCGAACGCCGTGCCCCGAGTTACTTAGGAAGTAATAGGTTTCTTTTTGCTTTTAAGGGTTGGTGACAAAGTCACTCTTTTTAGCAATAAGATAAAGATGTCTAACTTTGAATTGATTAGTGGAAATGGAAATATGAAATTTTTTTGATGAAAGGGTGTGATCCAAGGGGTGCAAAACAAAGGGTGCTTCTAATAAGGGAATAAGTGTGTAATAAAATTTAAAATGTACAATTTCAAAGAAATATTTTCAATATTTGCATAAAAATGACCAAGTATAGATTGATAAAGATTCCTTCTAATCAAATGCCTTTTCCTTGATAAAACCCTATATTTTGCTATACTAACTTATGAGGCTTTAAAATTATTTCCTAAAAATATCCCTAAATTTTTTCTTTTTATAAATTTATAAGTTTATAAAAAATATGAGAGGAAAGACAAATAGGCATTATTCTAGGACAAATGGCAAGCATAGAAATAATAATTATGAATCATCATAGGGATTTTTTTTTTTTTATATACTATTATACATGCATAAATGAAAATGCAACTAAGTTAAAAAGAAAAAATTACACTAGAAAGCAAGTAAATCTAGATTAAAAAGCAAGTAAATTTAAACTAGAAAGCGAAAAATAAAATAAAGATAGATATACCCCCCCACACTTGAAATGAACATTGTCCTCAATGTTTCAAGGAACAATGTCAAATCTCGAGAGGGTAAAGAGAAAAACTTACTAGTAAAAACTTACGGGTATGATGGTGGTTGCGGAAAGTCATCCCAATTGTTGACCCCATAGTTGTAGATTGTGTTTACTTGCCTTTGAATCGTACTCACACGATCTTGTATATCATTCCGGAAGTAATGGAATTCATTGTTGAAGTTGTCGAACCGAGTCATTATTTGATTGTTTTGAAGCTCGATCCGGTCAAACCTTTCATTAAAATTCGGTGGCAATTGGGATTGGTTGGGTTGATGTTGCTCTCTCTCTTCTTCTTCTTCTCCTTCTTCTTGGTTCGCGTGACTTGATTGGCCCTCCCCAGAGTTCATGGAATTAGGAAAGATCCATGTTTGGTTTTGATAAGTTCGGGCCTTAGGGAGGATGGGACTAGGCAAAACAATGTAAGGCGCCGGCCCTACCAACCAATTGTATTCCCCACGTCCTCTATCCGAGATCATTTGCATATTTCGCAAAGTTGGAATATCCAACTTTGTTGAACCCGAAACCGCAACTTCATTATCGGGCATCACACGCCGGAAATGGAGACCAAACAAAGTGATGATACCTCCAATGTGAATCTCCCCATTGAAAGTTGGAGAGACAATATCACTAAATAACTCAATCAAGAAGTGGCTCAAATTCACCCTCCTATGAGCCCTCACCAAACACCATAACAAAAACAACTCCTTCTTATTCACTGTGCCCTTATCTTCCCTTGCAAAAACAGTGCATGCGTAGAATCTATGCATAATCCGAAGAACGGGATGGATAATAGACGAAGCTTTTTCGGTTCTAGACTTGAAGGATGGAATTCCGGTTATTTGCTCCCAAAACACATTCTCCCTAAACTCTATGGAAAAATCGGTTTCATAATTTGTGTAGGCGGGCCAACTCAAAATTCTGTTTATGTCAAAAGAGGTGAGGTGAAACTCCTCTCCATCAAGCCTAAAATATAAGTGTATCAATTGATATGGCTCCCCCGTATCTCCACAAATTTCCGTAGTAACATCCTTTCTCATAGTGCACAAGAACTCTAAAGTGATCCTTTCATAAGTCTTTGCATGCAATTAAAGAAAACCACCACAACCAAACCCGGTGTGAAACCTTTTCATATTTGAATAGATATCTAAGGTTTTGAGGGCATCAATATCCGGGAATTGGGTTGGCCTAATCCTTTTTTGACGAAGGGCGGTGAATCTAGCCACTTCGGATGGCTCTCTAAACTCAATACCCAAATTATTGAGTGTTGGGTTCAGACTAGGGGTAGGAAATGGTTCCTTTCGGGACCTTTTTGAACCTCTTTCAGTAGCCTTTCCCTTACCCTTCCTTCCTTCCATTGAAAATTTACAAAAATATACCCAAAAACTTAGCTAGAGGAAGAAGAAAGTAGATTACCCGGATCTGAGCTTGAAAAGCTTGTAATCTTCGATGAACAACCACTAGATACCCAAAAGCTTCTTCCTTGCACCTTAATTCGGAGTAATCCCTCTTGAGTTTATGAAATGGGTGAAGGGTTTTGGATTTTCAAAATTGGGGTTTTAGGAGGATTTTGGGATGATTTTGATTGGAGAGAAGTGATTAACTGGTAAATTTGAGGAGGATTGAGGGTTGTATTGTGAGTAGAAATGGTGGAGGAGTGGGTTTTTATAGTGGGTGGGGCGAAGGATTTGAGGGAGAAGGGATGAAGATGAAGTGAATGAGGGAGGAGGGAGAAAGGTGCGTCTTTTGACTGAAACGACGCAACTCCCCAGACGCCTTGCACAGTCATGTCAAGGATTTTGCACGGCCGCTCCCTTTAGCTGAGTCAACCCGTTCTGACTCGATATGAACTGTACGGCCGCTCCAAGAAGTGCTGCACGGCCGTGCTAAACAATATTCACCATTTTTAGTTTTTTTCTTTTTCTCTTATTTTGGGTATACCTACAAAATAAAGTTAGCACAATAATACTAAAAATAAATAAAAAAATAAAGTAAAAATAATAAAAATACAATAAAGCAAAATAATTCATCGGTTACCATTCCGATGATGCTTGTTTTAGGTCCTTAGCTTGACCCCTTCCCGGTAGTAGGAGATGCATGATATTTGGTTGGCCTTTTGTCATTGACAACTTGCCATTGTAACCCTTCCGGAGTAATGAGTATCTTTTGTGGTAGACATTTCTTCCATCCCGATTTCTTGGGTAGAACAAGTGACCTATAGTCTTTGCATCTTCGGAAATTCAAAGTGACCTCCTTCTTTGTTCTTTTTGAATTTTTCACTGCATTGTTAGTTTTGGGACATGCAGAAATATCTAAAGCATTATTTTTATTGCAAATCAAAGGTTTAATATCTATTTTCATTCATTCCTTTGATTTTGGTTCCTCACCCATTAAATCTTCTTCACTAGAAATCCAATTTTCTTCACTAGGGGTGTAGGTATCTTCATTTGGGGTCCAATTCTCTTCACTAGGGGTGTAAGCCTTGAAATAGGGATCTTCGAGATCTGACCTATGCATACTAAATTCGACCCTTTCTTTCCCTACATCTAGGGAAAAAGTGTCATTTTTTACATCTATGATTGCCCCCGCAGTGGCAAGAAATGGCCTTCCTAGAATGACGGGAATATAATGGTCTTCTGCCATATCTAAGATAACAAAGTCGACAGGGATGATCAAGTTCCCTACTCGACAAGGCAAGTTTTCCATAATACCAACGGGGTATTGAACGGATCGGTCTGCCAATTGGAGAGTTATGGTTGTGGGTTTGAGTTCCCCTATACCAAGTTTCTCGCTAACCAATAATGGCATTATACTAACGCTAGCTCCTAAGTCAAGGACAGCGTTGTCTATGTTTATTCTGCCAACACAACAAATATGGTGAATGTACCCGGATCCTTTAATTTTGGAGGGTCTTTATTTTGCAAAACAACGCTTACTTCCTCCGCCAACATAACATTCTCATTTTCTTCTAGCCTTTCTTTTTCAAAAATTAATTTTTTCAAAGGTTTAAAGGCTAAAGGCATATCTTCATTTTTTTTTAAAATATGGGATGTTGACATTAATGGCATCTAGGTTATCAAGGAATTCATCATAATCCTTGTCTTTCTTTTTAGGGGATTCCATCCCCGAACTAGTCTCAATCATTGAAGGGATTGGACTATGATCATTATTTCTAGGGCATTCATTTATCTTTTCTTGCTCATCCCTAGTCTTTACAATGTTAACTTGCTCATTTGGCCTTTGAGGTTGGCCGAAAAGACTCCCTTGTGGCCTATTCATTGGGATAGCCTATTGAGCTTGTTGAGTTTCTAGCATCTTATTATGCGTTGCTAAGTTATCAAACCTAGCATTTAGAAGTTTAAAACATTCCCTAAATTCATTATTGATCTTTTCTTGG
This sequence comes from Adenophora triphylla var. japonica, assembly GCA_022495995.1. NCBI lineage: Eukaryota > Viridiplantae > Streptophyta > Magnoliopsida > Asterales > Campanulaceae > Adenophora > Adenophora triphylla. Next base: position 65,192 of record JAFEMH010005037.1, on the reverse strand, counting down.
GAATTTTTACTTTCCACTACGAAATCCATTATAAGATCCAATTTCGATTTAGGGGGGAAGGTATTTGCATTGTTATTGAAATTCTTAGGTGCAAATCCCGGGGGTTGTGTAGATGGTTGCAGGTTAAGAACGTTGTTATTCTTATAGGAAAAGTTGGGGTGATTCCTCCATTCGGGATTGTATGTATTAGAATACACATCCCCTCCTTTTGTCCAAAAGAATTCACAAAGTTCACTTGATCGTTAGAAGTAACGTCAAGTAACTCGCAGTTATCCGTACTATGTGAGTTAGACCCACATAGTTCACATAACACATTTACACTAGCAATGGGATTGACATTGAGATTTTCAATTTTTTTCAAAAGCATGTCAACCTTAGAAGAGAGAAGAGTAACTGCATCAACATTATATTTACCAGGCGTACCTTGCTGTTGCTCCCTCTCATTTGACCATTGGTAATGGTTCAATGAAATGTTCTCGATAAGGTCATATGCCTCATCGACTCCTTTGTTCATCAATGCTCCTCCCGCAGCGGCATCAATGGTCTCTCTTGTTTTGAATATGAGACCGTTGTAGAAGGTGTGAACAATCAACCACTTTTCGAGCCCGTGGTGGGGGCACATTCTGAGAAGTTCCTTGAACCGCTCCCATGCATCATACAAGGTCTCACTATCTGTTTGACAGAAGTTAGTGATCTTTGTGCGTATCTGGGCAGTTTTGCTTGGTGGGAAAAATCGACCAAGGAATGCTTCTTGAATTTGGTCCCATGTTGTCAATGAATTTTGGGGGACCGAATTCAACCATTGTTTCGCCTTATCCTTAAGAGAGAAAGGAAAAAGGCGCATCTGAATCGCTTCCGACGTAACATTTTGAATACGTGTGGTGTCACAATATTCAAAAAATGTTTGGATGTGTAGATGGGGATCTTCGAAAGCTGTGCCGCTATATTGGTTATTCATAACCATATGCAATAGCTGCGGCTTTATCTCAAAGTGTGCCGCTCCGGCATTCGGCACAACAATAGGGGATCTAGTTCCCGGGATACTTGGATTAACAAAGTCCCGTAGGGTCCTAGCGGGTGTTTGCGGTTCTCCTTCCATATGTTTCTTTAAAGTTTCTCTAAATCTTCTTAGTCTCTCGTGAAAGCTTCTTTCGGGTTCCGGATCAAAATTGTCAAAGTATGTCCGAGTCCGTTTCATGCACTAAGAGAAAAACACTTGAAGAGAGATTAAACGCAACAATTTATTGGAAGAAAAAGCAAAATAGTAAAAACAAAATAAAAACTAAAAATTATGTAGTAAAGACAAAAATAAAAGTAAACCGTTGTCCCCGGCAACGGCGCCAAAAACTTGTTCGGTCGAAACCTAACGGTTTATTTTATATCCGCAAGCGCACGGGCTATTGTAATATAGCGGGTGCAAGTACGAGTCGATCCCTCAGAGACAGGGTTTACTTAGGAAATATTTTTGCCTTTAGGAATTATAGAAAAGATTGGGGGGAAGATAAAGTTTGTTTTTAGGAAATAGAAAGAACATAAACAGAAAATACTTTGATTAAATTCTTATAAAACGAAGCATTCTCGGGATTGGAAATTTACTCACTAGCCATCTATATCATATAAGCAATAAAAATAAAAGAGTAGAGTAAGAAGAACTTATGATGAAAGTAGAAGGCAAATGCTGGAAATAATGCTTCACTTTATTGCTTTTTCTCCAAAGTAACTTCAAGAACAAACTATGAACTTTGATCTTCAAATCTCTTTGGAAATTGTTATCACAAGTATTTGTGTTTTCTATATTATGAAATATCTGTAGTTTCTCTCTAAAATTCGGTATGTAAGACTGATTACAAGGGTCCTATTTATAATTGGGAGGAGACTCTTCAAGAAGGTGCCATCAAAAGGTGCCTTTACATCTGCAGTCACCACTTTGCACGGCCGTGTCAAGGATTTTGCACGGCCGTGCACCATTGGCGCCAAAATTGAATTTGAATTGGGAAGACTTGCACGGCCGCTCCAGACTTTGCTGCACGGCCGCTCCTCCTGGGTTTCAGCTTGTGTGTTCATTTTTGCTTGGTGCTCCTCCATCCTTTTGGACCAAAGTGTCCAAGTGTCTTTTTGATTATAGAAAGACTCTAGAAACCTGTCTAAAATATATGAAACATATAAAAAGCGTAAAATCTAATAAAATAGAAAAAGTAAGTAAAAAGTGTTAAGAATGAAATGAGAAATGATGATTTATTCATGTAAAAGCATATAAAACTTAGGATAAATGACTATATAATAGTCACTTATCAACCGTCTTGGAAAGCTTCATCCTTCACCGGATCTTCAATCGCTCTTCGTATATATTCTTGGGTTGCAATCGGTGTTTGTTGCGAAGATAAGTTCTCACGGTCGAGATTTCTCTGGTGCATGGCACCGGCGGGACCAGGAATAACACGTGATGAAGAGGAGCCTTCACTGCGAAAAAAAAAAACGCTGCTCGTTAGGATCCATTTTTTTGGGTTTAATAGAATTTGGATTGAGAAGATTGAGTGAGGCTTGCTAGGAGGATACGAGAGAGAGAGAATGAATGAACGAGAAAGGAGAGGAAGAGGAAGAGAGGAAGATAAATGAATCTAAAAAACTCAAATGGGGCATTTATTAAAGAGAAACTCGTTACACCGTGTAGCGAGTTTGACTTGGGCTGGTCAAACCCGCTATACGGCGTAGCGAGTTAAGCTTAATTAATTGTCCTAATTAAATTTCAAACCGTCCATCTTAATTACACAAAACTCGCTACACGGTGTAGCAAGTTTGACCAGCCCAAGTCAAACTCGCTACACGGTGTAGCGAGTTTCAAAAAAAAAAGGGACAGTTTGGGCAAAACTTTGAACAGTAAGTCATTTTGGGAATTAAAAAAGTAAAAAGGTATTATTTGGAAAAAAATTCTATAGATCTGCCTAAATTTTAAGGTGGTATGCGGTAGCCCACACACACTCTTCTTCCCACCCAAGTTCGCCGCCCCAGCAAATTGGGCATTCCGATCTAAACCCTAGAAGATCAGGTTACTCAGGGCATTTATAATGGAGGTGTTGAATGCTTTTTTTTCAACTATTGAATCCATTGTAGGGTGTTGAAACATTTTTTAAGTTGTTGATTTTTTTTTGTTGAATAAATTCAATAGGTGTTGAAAAAAGAGGTGGAGCCCGTTTCTTGCCACGTGGCGCCACCCGATTGAGCCGAAAATGGCGCGTGGACGACACACCCATCTAGGAGCGTCTGGCGCTGCTTTTTTACTTTTTTTTTTCTTTTTTCCTGATATGGCCACTTGTCGTTTGCTGATTGGTCACTGATTTTTTTGGTTAAAATCATCCGAATTTTTAAAGGCAATTATCTTATATATAAAAAAAAAAAAATTTTTTTTACACCGAAATTCATAAATTTTTCTCTCTTTAAATAGAGTTCTCTTTCATTTGATTTGGACACAGAAAAAACACTTTTTTTTTTCAATATAAATTATCGTCATTTTTCGTATTTATTTAATTGCAATGATGTATTACTTTTAATTAAGTATGACGTATTTTTTTTTAATAATAATTATCATCATTTTTTTTATTATTTAATTGCAATTAAAAAATTAATTAAGTATGAAGTATTTTTTTAATTATAAATGATAATAATAATAATTATTATTATTTTACTAATCATAAAAATAAAGAATATAAAATAAAATAAAATTGGTGGGGTATAGGATGATGAGTTGGAAGGGTGTTGAATTTTATTAAACAAAATCATTGTAAAGTTAAAAATTGAATGGAATGTTGAAGTATTAGGTGAAAGAGAGAGAAGCTGATATGGAGTGTTAAAGTGAATGTTGAAAAAACTTGGGTGTTGAAACCACTATAAATGGTCTCAGTAGTTGTTACATTCATTTATTCACTTTTCGACTAGTACATTGTATTAGGATACTAGGTTAATAATATAATATTTGAGATTTGATTTAGGATTAAGTATCGATAATCGAGATGAATTAGACTTTTATATTATGACGGATAGTTAGTTGATAATTGTGCATATTCATAGAAATTTTCATTTCAGGAAACAGGCGCTCGATTATTGTGGAGAATCATCATCTTCTTAAACTTTATTAAACTTTATTGATGCAATTTCTGATTTATTTGCTTAAAAATGTTAAAATCTTACAAAAAACACGTTTTTTCTTAAGCTTAAAAAAAACGTGTTTTGTTTCCTCACTAGTGTCAGTGTTACTGTAACAAAGTGTCAGTGTAACAAAATGCCAGTGTTAGTGTAACAAAGTGCTAGTGTAAAAAAGTGTCAGTGTTAGTGTAACAAAGTGCCAGTGTAAAGAGTGTCAGTGCATGTATATTAAGTGCCAGTGTAAAGAGTGCCAGTGCATGTATATTAAGTGCCAGTGTAAAAAATTGTCAATGTTAATATAACAAAGTGTCAGTGTAAAGAGTGCCAGTGCAAGTGCATGTATATTAAGTGCCAGTATAAAGAGTGCTATTGTAGGGTAAAAAAATGTCAGTATTACTATAAAAAAGTGTCAGTGTGAAGAGTGTCACTGCATGTATTATTAAGTATCAATGTAAAATGATTTTTCCTTAATCTTAGAAAAAAATCGCATTTTTTATATGAAAACTCTAAAAAAAAATTAAAAATAAAGTATGCTATGAAATTGTACTAGAGCTGTCAATTCGGGAATACGGGACGGGACGGGACAAAATTATGTTGTCCCACGATGGGAACGGGACGAGACGGGACGGGACAAAACGGGACGGGACTAAAATACTCCGTCCCATCCCGTCCCATTTGCGGGATTCGGGATCTCGTGGGACTCATACGAAACCCGTTGACTAGGAAGAATAAGCGTTGACTAGGCGCCAAAATCAATATCCAAAATAGTTCACTTTCTCTATCCAAAATAAGAACCAAAGCATATAGGAAGCTCAGAGGGAGTAGCAAATATTCAGCAATGCTTGCTGAGATAAAAAAAAAATCTGTCAAAAATAAGTAGCCAAATCATAGTGCAACTGCTCTCAATCAATGTAAACCAACAATACCACCATCAATGTTCACCAAAGTATACTTATCAATATAAATCAACATTAATTAATTACAGACTAAGCTTCTTCTTAGATTGTTTAGTGAGCCTGCAGGCTGCAGTAATAAAATTCTTCCCCCTTCTTGTAAATGTTGCTTGAAGCCTTGAAGGTCACTATCTCTTAGCCGTCAATAATGGATAACGGGACGGAACGTGACGAAACTAAGTTGTTCCGCGACAAAAACGAGACAAAACGAGATGGGACGAAAATGGGACGGGATTAAAATAGTCCATCCCATTCCGTCCCCATTTATATGACGGGATGGTATATCCCAACAGAACCGTCCCAACTTGACGGCTCTAAATTGTACCCACCAAAGTGGCCAATCATGGAAACTAACACCTTGGAGCAAATCCAATTGGGTAGCCTACACACACTTCCCTTCCCCCAACTAGTCCGCCACCGCAGCGAACCGTCGTTCCATCCTAAACCCTAGTAGATCAGGTAGCGAGGACACTAATTTTCTTCCTTTTCCGACCAGTATTGTATAATAGATTACTAGGTTGTCTGTTCATCAACTTTCTAAATCAAATCTCAATCTCCCTCTCTCCTCTTCTTATTCAATTCAAATCCCTCCTTCTCGCGCCCAATTTTTCCCAAATCAACCTCAATTGAACACCGATAGGTGTCCAATACATAGCAAAACAAGATGAGGATAATGATTAAGGGTGGGGTGTGGAAGAACACCGAGGATGAGATCCTTAAGGCCGCCGTTATGAAGTACGGCAAGAATCAGTGGGCTCGTATTTCTTCCCTCCTTGTTCGTAAATCTGCTAAACAGTGTAAGGCTCGCTGGTATGAGTGGCTTGATCCTTCCATCAAAAAGGTAACCACTTATTCTGTCTTTATCTCAATTTCGTTGATTTTTCTTCATTTTTGTTTGTTCTTTTCAGTTTAATAACTTGTTCGTTTAGGATTTGTGGTTGGTTTTTGTTGTATACTCGTGTTGTTTGCGTGGGTTGTAATTATGGAATTAGTGCAAATAGTTTTGGTTTGGTGTTTTTTGGATTAGTATACTGGGTTTCCATAGTCTTTTCGTAATAGTTATGCTGTATAGTGATCGAGTCGATTTTTTTTTTTTGTTCTAGTTGGTTATCAATCGCATATTTTGGCTCACTTTATTGCATTGAGTCGATTTTTTTTTTTTTTTGTTCTAGTTGGTTATCAATCGCATATTTTGGCTCACTTTATTGCATTACACTTGGTGTTTTTGCTAGTAGTAATATCATCCTGCTGAATAGGAGTATAAAACTCTTGCAATTTTGTGGGCTATTTGTGAAATTTGAAGCCCCTTGCATGTAACAATGCTAATTATGTTGTAGATGACTACTAGTCTACTACTGTGGGTTTTCGTGATTTTCGTGATATAGTTTTACTATATAGAGCTATACCAATATACTCTGTCGGATTTGGTTCTCTTAGGAATATTTAAGGGGTTCTAAATGCACGATCCAATATTTTGATTATTTGATGTTTCTATTGTGAACAGAAGTTTACCTTTTTTTTTTCTCACTTGGGACTTCTACTACATTCAAATATGTTATCCCTCCATGCCATAGACTGTTTCCTTGTGTAGAGACGCGACAATTATATTTGGACGGACCAAAAAGGAAAATGCGACATTTATTATGAGACGGAGGGAGTACTATATAGTAAGGGAGAGAAGTCATTTGGACTCTCCATTTTATTAACAAATTTCCCCTCCTACTTTTTCTCACTACAAAATCACCCATTTAAAAAATTAAGCATCATTTCAATAACTTTACCTTTAAATTTATTTTTTTCTTTCCACAACTGAAACATTCTTTAACGTGCTAGTTTGACAATAATAATTACAAATATGTAGATGTCAAATTGTGAAAAACATATATTTGTATTAGTACACACACTACTTGTATGCCGTAGTTACTTGTACTGATTATGTTTGTTTAAATCTTATTTTGGCAGACTGAGTGGACCAGAGAAGAAGATGAGAAGCTGCTTCATCTTGCTAAGCTTATGCCAACTCAATGGAGGACTATCGCTCCAATTGTGGGTCGCACTCCTTCACAGTGCCTTGAGCGTTATGAAAAGTTGCTTGATGCCGCTTGTGCAAAGGACGAGAACTATGAACCTGGTGATGACCCACGGAAGTTGCGGCCAGGAGAAATTGACCCTAACCCAGAATCGAAGCCTGCTCGTCCGGACCCTGTTGATATGGATGAGGACGAGAAAGAAATGCTTTCCGAAGCACGAGCTAGGTTAGCCAATACCAGGGGGAAGAAAGCAAAAAGGAAGGCCAGGGAGAAGCAGCTTGAAGAGGCAAGAAGACTGGCTTCTTTGCAGAAAAGAAGAGAACTAAAGGCTGCTGGAATCGATAATAGGAATAGGAAGCGGAAGAGGAAGGGGATTGACTACAATGCTGAAATTCCTTTCGAAAAGAAGCCTCCACCTGGCTTTTATGACGTGACTGATGAAAGTAGGACAGTTGAACAGCCTAAGTTCCCAACCACCATTGAGGAACTTGAAGGTGAAAAACGATCTGATAAGGAGGCCCGATTAAGGAAGCAGGATATTGCAAGGAATAAGATTGCAGAGAGGCAGGATGCTCCAGCAGCTATATTGCAAGCCAACAAGCTTAATGATCCCGAGAAAGTTTGGAAGAGGCCAAAAATGAACCTTCCAAGTCCACAGATTCCAGATCACGAATTGGAGCATATTGCTAAGTTCAGTCTTCCGGCTTTGGGCGATGAGCTAACGGAAGGGAGTGGTGCAACCCGTGCTCTTCTTGCAGATTACACCCAGACACCACGTCAAGGAATGACTCCATTACGTACTCCACAAAGAACTCCTTCTGGTAAGCATGATGCAATTATGATGGAAGCAGAAAATCAGGCCAGGTTAAGACTTTCTCAGACACCGTTGCTAGGGGGAGAAAATCCAGATTTGCATCCTTCAGATTTTTCAGGGGTCACTCCTAAGAAAAAGGAGATTCAAACACCAAATCCAATGTTGACTCCTTCTGCAACCCCAGGAGCCATGGGTCTTACCCCTAGGCTTGGGATGACACCTTCAAGAGATGGTCATTCTTTCGGTATCACTCCTAAAGGAACTCCCATAAGGGATGAACTTCACATTAACGAGGACATGGAAATGCATGATAGTGCTAAACTTGAGCTACGAAGACAAGCTGATCTGAGAAGGAACTTACGTTCTGGTTTGACCGGCCTTCCCCAGCCCAAGAATGAATATCAAATAGTTGTGCAACCATTACCAGAAGATAATGAAGAACCAGAAGAGAAGATGGAAGAAGATATGTCTGATAGGATTGCTAGGGAGAAGGCTGACGAGGAAGCAAGGCTGCAAGCATTACTTAGGAAAAGGTCCAAAGTACTCCAGAGGGAGCTCCCTAGACCACCTGTTGCTTCATTGGACCTCATAAGAAAATCATTGATAAGATCTAACGAAGACAAGAGCACTTTTGTTCCTCCTACTTTGATTGAGCAGGCTGGTGAAATGATAAGTAAAGAGCTTTTATCTTTGCTAGAACATGACAATGCCAAGTATCCAACTGATGAGAAGTTGGATAAAGAGAAGAAGAAAGGATCTAAGCGGGCTGCAAATACAAAATCTCTTTCTGTTCCTGTGATAGAAGACTTTGAAGAGCATGAGCTGAAGGAGGTATGTCTTTTTTGGTTTTATGTTTTGGAGTATAAGTTCTCGTTTGCCTTTTTTCGTGAGCTTTTCTAATATCTGAGCCTCAATATTAGTCTTATCTAACCAATTACTGCTTCTACAAACGAGATGATATTAGACACTAAGCCTCATCCGAAAAGAGATAGTGCTGAGGGAAGCATAAGTGTTACAATTCTAACATAATGTTTTTTCTACTGAAGTTATAGACTGTTTCTATTCATGACCTCTTCATTCCAATCAAAAGTAATGATGGAATTTTTCATGTAAGAAGCAACATGTGATTGAGATTAAATTTCTCGTTCTTGGATATTTTTTAAACCTAACTGTGTATTTATCAATATTAATGTAGCATAACATGATCTTTAAGAATAAAGTGTTGGGGTTTGGGATTATAAAAGTTGATGCATATTATCAATATCAACTACTCCTTCCCTCCCATAATAAATGTCACACTTGCCTTTTTGGTACGGCCATAATAAATGTCACACTTGCTTTTTTGGTACGCCCATAATAAATGTCGTGTTTCTAAGTAAGGAAATAATTTTAGTGCCTGAATTTATCGAGTACAAAGTATCCATAAAACTTGAGAAATCAAGTGTACCTGAATTTATCGTAGATGGCCTATTGTCTTAACTTCTGTCAGCTAAACCTTTTGTATTGTTGGAATCCTGGTCTTGTCAGCCGAGCTTTTAAGAATTCATCTTTTGTTTCAAAAGCGGACTAATCGAAAGCATGTCTTTTCTTATAATTTGAATGAGGCTCATGAAGTTAGCCGTTGCTGACTGTATCAAAAAAAAAAAAAAAATCTCAAATCATATCTAACTTGCTCTCATTATTTTTGTAGTGGCTGGGGAGACATGCCACTCTTTTGCCCTTTAATGCTGGATCTATCTCTTAGATTCATCTAATTCTAACATCTCATTGATCCAGCACTAACGGGAATTAGTGATGCAATACTTGTTAGTGAGGCATTTTCACCAACTCTTTTTTTTTTGCATTTGGACTGAAAGGAATTCCATTTATTTCATGAGGTGTCTTGGCTTCTGGTGTGGGATAGAATTGTGTTTTGACTTCTCTTTGGAAGTCATGGAGCAGAGGATTTCATGGGATTCATATCCAAAATTCAACTGGATTGGAATGTTTTCTTTCTTAAGCTTTCCTGAGCGTTATCATCTTAGTGGCTTTTCTTAGTAACTTCTACTTTCGAAGTTCTCTTCTATCTTACTCCCTCTGTCCTTAAATGAATATCCATATTTTACTTTGAGGGATATGGAATAAGTTAAACTTTAAGCAATTTCAATATCATTTATACCTAAATACCCTTAATGACCTCACCATATGACATCATAATTGCAAGTCTAAATTAGAACATGATGATGACGATTTAGCAACTTCAGCAAAAGAATGGACATTCATGTTTGGGACAAAAGTTTTTGAAACATGGACATTCATTTAGGGATGGACGGATATTTTTGCATTATGAGAATTAACTTAACAATAAAAAGTAAAGTTATTAAACAATCTAATGATGTGTCCTATTAAAAATGTCAATTTTAATGTAGTTTTGACCCCTCTATTAAATGAAAAATTGCACTATTCAATAATCTTGACCCCCACTTAAACCAATTTTTGTACTACCACAAAATTTTATATCCCTAAAATTACATTAACCCCTTTTAATATATTTCTGGTACCCCTGGTTGATTGTGAGCATGTCTGTATGTGTAATGACCTTGTTTTGGATCAAACTGAAAGGTGAACAAGGATCCATGTAGTCGAGCAACCAAGCCTAAGCGACTGAGTCAAGGTTGCATGAGCTGAATACTAATCATGCATGAATCAATATAAAATATCATTAGATTGAAGGAGGTAGAGACTACGACAACAGGTACTAGTACTACCTTGAGGTTTCATATAATTATTATATATGGTTTAAATGGTACTCCCTCTGTCCCTAAATGAATGTCCATTTTCAAGAAAGTTTTGTCTCAAAATCAATGTCATTTTTGGAAAAAACTTGCCCCCTAAATGTTATGTTACCAAAAAAAATTCACTAGTTATTTTATACTTGTAAAACAAAATGTTTAGAATATCGATAACAAGAATATTTATACATCGTATTCGTTGCGGCATTAAATTATATATAGAGTGAACATTTTCATAATGTCCCTTGAAATGAAATTTTAACATTCATTTGGGGACAAAGGGGGTAATATACTACTACATATTACACATCTACGACAATTCCTTAAGCTGATTGTTCTTTATAGGCAAGTGATAATATTCAAGAAGTTGGATCCAATTTCCTGCCTGAGCACCAATACTACCCATATTTTGAGGATTTTTTCTCTCTAAGTTAAACCATTTCTTAGTCCCTCACCATCACACAGTTGCCATACATTAACACATGCATCACAGATAACAAAATTGAAGATAGAGCTTCATATCCTTGATTTTACCTTTTATGAACACCTTTTACTTCTGCTTTTGTTCCTTAAGCTTGATTAACATTATGGTTGCAAGATGTTTCTATTTTCAAAAAAGTTTCTAGTGGAGGAAGAGCTGCGTTATGTTGGTGTATGTAAATCCAATTTTGTAGTCACTTAATGCATAGCTACTTGCCCTTCTAATTGTTCTGTGTATCCTTTAAAAAATATGATCACAATATGTACCATGATTAGAATTACATAATTAAAAATTGTGTATTTTGCAGGCTGATCTTCTGATTGAAGAAGAAGCAAAGTTTCTCCGTGTGGCAATGGGTCATGAGAATGAGTCTCTTGATGAATTTGTCGAAGCCCACAGCACATGTTTAAGCGATATTATGTATTTCCCCAAGCGTAACAGTTATGGTCTCTCCAGTGTCGCTGGAAACATGGAGAAGCTAGAGGCTTTGCAGGAGGAGTTTGAGAATGTTAAAAATAGGATGGATGATGATACTAAGAAGGCACATCGCCTAGAGCAGAAGATAAAGGTTCTTACCAATGGTTATCAGGTAATGTCAAATTTCTTTGTTAACTTCATTCATATTAAATAACTTCCTGCCTGTTGTAAATCCATTCAGAAAAATTCAGCAAGTTCCAAAGACACTATTATGATAAACTAGCAAAACAAATTGGCTCGTGTTTTTATTTTCAAATAGTTGCCGGATGAATTTTCTAATTATTTATAGGATGAAGTCCAACAGGAAAGCCCGAAGCTGGGCATATAAATAAGAAATACAGATGTAAACTGAGAGAATTACCTCGAATGGCCTTGTTTTCTTTTTGTTTAAGTTGATTGCCTTTTGTGAAAGGATGCCCCTAACTGAATTGAGCTTAGGTAGATATACGCTAAATGGAATTCTTATTATTTACCTGTAGTTTATGGTTCTTTTACGTCCAAATCATGCATCTTTATATACTTGTTGAGATTCAAGTGTATACAACAACAACAACAACAAAAACAACTACAACAACGCTTTAGTCCCAAAATGATTTGGCGTCTGGCTATATGAGATTCGAGTGTATGAATCATGAAAATATTGATTAGGGTACATGACCCTTTAATTATTCATTATGGTATACTCATAGCTCTTAATGAGAAATTTTTGGACATTCATTTTGGGACAGAGGGAGTATTATTCATTGTTGTGGTGTAGATGCGTGTTCAACCTAAAAATTAATTGATTAAAACCATTACCTAATATGTATTCAACCTGTTAACTTAAAAAATCATTATAACTTTTGTACTCGTACTAATGGATTAGATTGTGGGACATTTTTTTAATATTGCACAGCTTAAATTATGTCTATCAATGTGGATTCTTAGTAGCTAATTTTATGCAGATGCGAGCTGCGAAAATTGGGACACAAATCGAGGCAACATTCAAGCAGATGGAGACTGCAGGAACAGAATACGAGTGCTTCACAGCTTTACAAAGGCAAGAGAAATTAGCAGCCTCAAATAGGATTAACAGCCTCTGGGAAGAAGTTCAGAAACAGAAGGTATTAGAGCAAAAGTTACAGAAGCGATATGGTGATGTTATTACAGAGCATGAACGTACACAGCTTCTCATGAACAAGTTTCGAGAGCAAGCCAGAATACAACAAGAAGAATTAGCTGCAAAGCAGCACGCGGATGAGCTGGCCAAGGCTGCTTCATCCATTCAAACTGGGGATTTGATTTCTGAAGCTATTGAATCTACGGACCCCGTTGCCTCTTCAGATGACATGGGAACTTCTATGGAAGTTGACCAAATGCCTGGTCAAAGCTCGAATGAACGGCTGGATCTTTCTGAAGAGCATGTTGCAGGTTCAGATGATAACCCGGTGGAGGTTGTGCCTAATTCTGATGGGGCAACCCTAATATTGGAACCTGAACCGGAAGTCAACGTTGACGAGGCCGGGCATCAAGATGACAAACTAAAACAAGGTGATGTGGCAGCAGCAGAAGAGATTACTGTTGTGGGACCTGAACTGGAAGTCAATATAGTCAAGGCCGAGAATGAAGTTGATGAAGTGAAACAAGGTGATGTGGCAAGTGAGTGAGTTTCAAAATTTTTGTACTTGTCCAAATTCCCAGACCCTTCATGGGAAATATTTTTGTTTCTGAGACCATCTCCAACATTTTACTCCAAAACACCAAAATGGTGCAATTTCAGCACCAAATATCTCACACCATCTCCAACAGCTTACTCCAAATTTTGTACCAAATAAGAATCTTTTCAGTATATGCTTGTTATTTCGTTTAATTAAAAGGTTTTTTCATTAATCTTATTTAATATTATTCAAATTACATTATATTAAATAGTATACCATAAAACTTAAATTAGACAATTAATAATTATTAATAAATTGAAAATAAAAAAAAAATTATTAAAAGAAACATTAAAATAGATAATTAAAACAAAATGCTTAAAAATACAATTTCAACAGAAAATTAAGTTACATGACAATAATAAATGAACATTTAATTCTCTGAACATTTAAAAAATTAATGATACAAATTCTAAAATATAAATAATAAATACCACTTTTCTCTCCTCAATTATCCTTGAAAACGCAAGAGAGAGAAACAGAGAAAAAGAGAGAAAGAGACGGCGATGAAATGGCTTCTCCTTCTCCGCCGCTTCCATCGCCACCACCACCGCCACCACCAAAATCAAGGTAATCTCCTTCTCCTTTCCCTTCCCCTTCTACTTCCAGATTTCTTGGGTAATTAAAAAAAAAAAAAAAAATTAGGATGGCGCAAACAATTTTGGTGCGCCATATTTGGCGCATGAAAGGGGCAACGCTAAAATGGCGAGGAAGATGGCGTCGTTGAAACTTCATTTTCCGCCAATTTGGCAATGGCGCAAGAATTTGGCGAGCTGTTGGAGATGCCCTTACTACTTATGAGAAAAAAAGGGTTAAAATGATTTGGGTTGTGCACTCTATTTATGTTAGGTGACTAGAAGTGCTTTTGGAGCTTGAGGCAACATGTTCATCTTTAGAAAAGTTTTATATCCATTTAAAACTACACTTGAACATTAATTCTACTTTAGAAAATACCACTTTCTTTCAGATTTACAACAACACCTTTTCACTTACTTTTAATCTTATACTTCATTTTTTATAGTTACAACACCACTTTGCTAACACTTTTTCTTAAATTTCATGCCCGATCAAAGTGTATACTTTATTTGTTTGTGCAATCCTTGGCAATATTACCCAAGAACCCGCCAACCCACCCAGTCCAATCCATTAATTATCCAACCCAACCCAATAAAATAAAAAAATTCAATCCATTTGAATCCACTCAAACTCGCGGATTAACAAAGGTTAAACCCGGTTATCTAACCCAAAGTAGAAAACAATTTCTATTGGGCTTACATATTTTTGTTGTTTGTTGTGTCTTTGAATTTTGTCGACTGGCTATTTTAATTTGACAAAAACTTATGTGAGAACACTATGATCCGTCTCATGGATGAGACGGGTCATTTCTGACCCATTACCCAACCCATTGAACCAGCCCGCGGTAGTAAGCAGAAGTGACGGCACGAAATCGCTCTTGGCCCGCGGTGTCCCAAATCTGAGCTTTGACCTCCTTGCCGTCGATATCAATACTCTGAGTCTGAAATTCAACGTCGATTGTAGCCTTGGAGTGCATATTGAACTCGTTTCTGGCGTAACGAGAAAGAAGGTTTGATTTACCGACGGCTGAATCGCCGATGATTACAACCTTGAAAAGGTACTCCTCCCTCTGAGCCTTCGTCCTCCGACGAATCCATTTATACAAATTTGAGTGAATTGATGTTTGATGTGATTTAGATTAATTTGAGAGAATTGTGAAAGATTTGAATTTGGAGAGAAAGGGATTTTGGAAGGAGAAAGGCTTGCTGTTGCTGAGAGATAGAGACAGACAGGATGTTTTTTTTCGGTTTGTGAAAAGTAATAGTTACTATAACATAATGTAATGATTGTATGCATATAAAGTAATAGTTTGTATGCATTAAAGTAATATACAGAAAAGTAATAGTGTTTTTCCCTATGTTTTTTTCGTTTGGCAAAAGTAATACTATTATAACTAAAATAAGTTATTACATTTCAAATGTAATACATATAGTTTGTATTACATTTGAAAAAATGGGTAAAAATAATACATATATACAGAAAAGTAATAGTGTTTTTCCCAATATTTTCTTCGTTTTGCAAAAATAATACTTATTATAACTAAAATAAGTTATTACATTTCAAATGTAATACATATAGTTTGTATTATAATACATATAGTTTGTATTACATTTGAAAAAATGGGTAAAAATAATACATATATACAGAAAAGTAATAGTGTTTTTCCCTATGTTTTCTTCGTTTGGCAAAAGTAATACTTATTATAACTAAAATAAGTTATTATATTTCAAATGTAATACATATAGTTTGTATTACATTTGAAAAAATGGGTAAAAACGTGCTTTTGTTTTTTTTAAACAGGTATTACGTTTACTTATTAACAATGTTACTTTATATGTATACAGTCATTACATTAAGAGATGGTAACTATTACTTTTTCTAAACGTAATACCTGTTTTAAAAGGCATGAGCTGCCACCCATGGGTCGACCCATCTCATGCATGAGACGGATCCCCTTGTTCTCACAGGAGACCAACTCTTTTAATTTTTATATGAATTAAAAGGACAAGGACATGGCTGGTTGTTTTGTTAAGATTTGTAAATTTTGGATTTTTATAATTGCTTCTAGGTTTTTCCCCCCCAATGTTTCTTCTTCTTATTAACCGGTCATTTTTTAGAAAATTAATTTACTTTGTTAAGAGACTAGTACTCAGATGCTCGTGCCAATGGCACGAAACGATATACATGATGGTCAGGCGTAGAAAATATAAAGAACTCTCCACCTATACTAACTTTCTTCTTTCCTGCCCCCTCCTATCCCCACCCTACTAACTTTCCTCTTTTTCGCAATTGTAATTGATGGTGAATTCTAGGGGTGGAAATGGTTTGGTTCAAATCGCGGTTTGGAGTCGAACCGAGGCAAATCGTGTGATTTGGTTCGATTTTTAGACATAAGTGGTTTAGCTCGATTTGAGAAATTAACAAACCATGTGGTTCAGCCCAGCTTGGGGTTTGACACTCCTAAACCGAACCGAGCCAAACCGAGCCGAACCGTTTAAGACCGAACCGCGGTTTGAAACTGTGAAACCGAACTATTAAATCGAACAGTGAAACCGAGCCGTGAACCGAACCATGGAACCGCAAGAATTATGTATTCTTTCCTGGCTTACCTTATGTTTACATTTAATTTTGTCCAATCTATGTACTGTGAATACATTGGTGTGCTCCTTATAAGGCAAGTCATTGTTATGTATTCTTTCTGTAGTCTGTAGTCAAACTTGAATTAACTTTTGGGTATCACAAATCATGAATTCAGGTACTTAGTCATACTGTTCCATCCTTGATCAAGCTGCGAAAAATGGGTGGCCACTTGCATTGATTCTTAATCTTTAAGCTTGATTTAAATAGTAGAGTTTTCCTTGATAGCTCTAGTTTTTCTTGCACAGTTTTAGTTGAAATATTGCTTGTGAAACTTATTTATATTCTAAGTACTTATTCTTAATCAAGTTATGCTTGTATTTATTTTAAGTACTTATTTATATTCATTAGTCATAAAATGGTTAACAAAAAAAGATCATGGTTTGAAATGCGGTTTTGACCGTGGTCTGAACCGTGAAATCAAACCGCAAATCAAACCGCGGTTTAGACCGAACCAAACCGAACCATAGCGGTTTGGTTTAGCTCGGTCTGAAATTTTTTATGATTTAGCTCGGTTTGAAATTTTTCCAAACTGATGCTAGCGGTTTGACTTCTAAATTTGTCCAAACCGAGCTAAACCGAACCATTTCCACCCCTAGTGAATTCGGTACTCATCAGGAAAGGAAGAGCAGCCTCGAGGAAAAAATTCCACTGGAGTTGAAACTCGAATGGTTAATGGAGAAAATGACAATGGAGAGGAAAGTGAGGTTTTTGAGGATAGTGAAAGGTCTGTTTTAGCCTTGGTAACATTCATTTGGGACGGAGGGAGCATATATTTCAATTAAAACCTGCCCATTCACATTTTGATTCTCAGTCACCCCACTAACTGCGTACTATACATAAATTAACCAAATCAACCTAAATCACTAACGGCTGTTAATAGGCATCAACATGTTAATTACGGGCAAATTTTCAAATTGCCCCCATAACCTAACAATTTCCTAACTCTCTTTACTGAGAACTAAATTGGCATATTTAATTTCTTCTTCAGTAACCACCACCTTTCACCCTACTTCACCTTTCACCCTACTTCCTGCCACCACAGCCTACCACAGTTCCACCATCATCGCACACCACCAAAAACCACCGCCATCACAAAACACCATCTTCCCACTGTCATCTATCTCCACTACCTTAATTAAACGCCACCCAATTAATTTTTCCAAATCAACTAACCCTAATCCTCTGGCCCAGCCCACTTACCCAAACCCACTATCAGCGCACCCCCATTTCACCCCTCCCCATTTTATAATTCCACTCCACAAAAACCCTTACTCTCTATCTCTCTCTCCCCACCGCCACCCTTCCCACCTTTTCTTCGCCGCCACCCTTCCCACCTTATCCCCATCACCACCCTTCCCACCTTCTCACCTCCCTTCCACCGTCTCGCCGCACTACTTTCCCTTCCCAACACCCCTTCCCACTTCTTCTACCTATGAATCACCTTGACGGTGACCATCATTGCCGACGTCGCCAACGTCTCCTTCAAGTTCGACTAAGTCTCTTTCTCGCTCTCTCTGGCTCTCTTTTCTTTCTCTTTTTCTCGCTTTCTCATCCTTACCCTCTCTGCCGCCACCCTTCCACCGTTTCCCCACCACTCCTTTACCTTCCCAGCACCACATTTACTTCCTAAATATTTGTTGTTTGTGTGTGTGTAGATCCACCAGATCTGTATAGATCAGGTGTGTATGAATTTGGCCGTGTTCATTTGTATGTGTTGAATCTGGGTGTGTTTGTGTTTGTGAGTGTAGATCTAAATATTTGTTGTTGGTTGACGATTTAAATTTATGACTGATTATGTTGGAAGAGAGATTAAAAACTGGGATGTGGTTTGTGAAGGAGATGAGTGGGGAAGTTTAAAAACAATTGGGGAGGAAGATAATTTTCAGCCATCATATCAATTTGCCAACTTTCAATCTCAGACTCTCTTTATAGGGGGCTAAGAGGCGGTTAAACCCTTCCTCTATTGTATTATAGATGATCATAACATTTAAATTTTAGTTAAAAAGTTAACAAAAGTAATAATTATGTACTTCCTCCGTTTCAAAATATTTTGAGATAAAAATAACCATTTATTTTGAGGCAGAGATAACAATACAATAGAAAACGTGATTAAACCATATACAGTATTAGTTCTATCTCCTCCGTCCCAAAACATTACAAAATAAATGATCAAAATTTTATGTGGCTCAATTAGATTTTTTATTTTTTTTTGGAAATGAAGTGTGAAACTTAAAATACAAATGATTTTCTTTTTTAATTGGATATATCTAAGATGATTTCAACACTTTTTTCTGGTAAAAAAAAAGAGGCATTTACCATATAATCCCTCTAACAAAGCAATACTACCTCATAGGACAAGTTGTATTTTGCTTAACCATATAATCCTTAGCTTAATAAGTACACCCTCCCAGCATATTACTAAGTTCACCATCCCATCATTTTACTAAGTCTACCCTTTTTATCAATTTACTTTCTCTCCAACCATCATCACCTTACCTTAGGTCACCCCCTCCCCATTTTCTCCAGTCAACACCTCCGGCGACCATCAACTCCTCCGGCGACCATCAACTATATACCCTATACCATATACTATATACCCTATACCCTAAACCCTAAACCCTAAACCCTAACCCCTAAATCCTAAACCCTAAACCCTAACCCTTAATGTGAGCACCCCAACCCGGGACCTAACGCGTATCCCGAGCTTGAGGAGCTCAAACTAGGAAAACCCATCTTACTTTTTTAAAACTTTTATTTCACTTTAAAGGAAAACCAATTCTCAAACTTTCAAAATAAAGTCAACTGATAATATCTCCACTCGGAGGAATTTCAACAAATAATTCAATAAACCATAACCTGATTAATTACATTGAAAACCCTGATTAACATTGTTTAACAAAAGAGTTTTTCATACAACTTATAAAAGAGTAATACTTAAATAGGACTCCCTACAACCCACTCATATACCTATCCTGACAAGACCCAAAAGCAAGAGTCCAAACTCTTTCCCCGGCCTCACTGGTTCAGGTCATCTGTCTCAGCACAATCTAAAACAGTAAAAGGGAAGGGGTGAGAATAAATCTCAATAAGCTATTATGAATGCAGCAAGATGCCAAACAATATGCAACACATAGCATGGTTACACATAACACATTATGAAAGCGGTAAACACCTTACGTTACCTCATTTTACCTTTCCCGTCTGAACAATAAGTCGTACAACGTGGGAGTAAAACTCCTCTCTTTGGTGAATTGCCCCCATGCACCTTCACCGCTTATAGGACTCATACTCCAGAGATCCATATAAGAAAATAGGATACTTATATGACCCTTATTCAGAGTATCATATAATATCAGCGCTAACTGTAAAGCTTTTGGCTTAATACAGAAGCATTCCACCTAATCACCAAATCGCAGCGGTCTGTAAGGCTTCTGGCTCAATACAGTCGCTAGCACATCCCACTCTGTGGCCACAGAGGGGAGAGGTCACAGGTATAATGAACCTTCAATCACTTATAGAACAAATCAATAATTGATTGAATTCCATTATACCCCCTGATCACATGTAATATCCAAGCACATAATAGTTACTTGAATTAAATCCACAAAAGGGATAATAATATAACAACATGGTAAATTATACTCATATTAAATCAATACCATAGTGCAACATTTATTTAATACACTATGCATAATCCATCAATGAATATGAACTCAAGTAATGTATCCATATAACCACATAATCCACACCGGGATACAATATAATCAACATGCCAGATAATTCACAACTGGGATACAATACAACCATATACCAAATAATCCACACTTGGGATACAATGCCACAATGTGATACATAAATATTTCTAACTAACGCAATAGTGTAATTATAGTCTCTACACTATCTAATCACCAAGGGTATGAGGCAAGTACGGCCACTCTAAACCATAAACTATTTCTACGAAGTCGTTACTCAACCTTGAATAATCTTAATAAAAGTGCAAGACCTACTTCCCAAGTTGAACCACTTTGGTGAAGTTACGAATCAAGCTTATCCACCATTTTCCGAACAATATTTAACTATTTCCATAATTCCATTTTGACCAAATAAGACATCATGGCCTAGTTAAGGTATTCTACTTTACCCTCGGTTAAAGAAGATTAATTCATATCTGGTTTGGAATAAGTTCCACTAATTTATAATGGTTAGGAATCATACCACTAGGATGTTGGTAAAAATCAGCAAGAAAAGTATCTAAGGAGGATCTGGTGACATGGGCGACCGCCCATGTCACTTGGGCGACCGCCCAAGAGAGTTTCAAAGGAAATACAAGTTACTGTCCACATGGGCGACCGCACACTACCTCTTGGGCGACCGCCCAAGAGGAATTTCCAGGAGACCAAGTTTCTGCACACATGGGCGGCCGCTCACCCCCTCATGGGCGACCGCCCAAGCCCAATTTCAGTATTGTCCAGATTTCAAACCCCCTTTTTACTTATTTTCTTTTCCTTTTAACAACCCTTATTTCCATGAACCCCAAAAGGATTTCTAACTTTACAATCCTCATCCTAAATCATTTAAACCCCAAAATAATATAAACATAAATTATTTATCACAAGATTTCCAACCCATTTTACTAACACATTTCAAGTTCAATCTTCTAAAACTAACTCCACCCATTTCTTACACTCTTGATAAACTTCCTTAAACCACATCATTCTTTATCATTAACCCATTTATCAACTCCAAGAAGGTTTCCTAAGCATCAATTAACCATTAATAAAAATAACAACACCCAATAGTTCATTAACATTAAATAGGAGGAAAGATCATAATAACTCACAAAATTAAAAGTATAACAAGTCCTTTTTCTACTTCTTTCTACCAAATGAGATATACTCCTTACATCTCCCAAATCAAAATAAGAAGAACATAACTATATACAAGAACTCCATTAAAGTCATTAACCTTTTACATTTCTTATACCCTCATTCTTCCAACTTAAACCCCCATTTCATACTAAAAATCAATTCATCCTTAATTAACCCATTTTACTCAAATAACCTTATTCAAAAATATCACAATCATTTTCTTTTCACAAAATATTCATTAACACATAAAGTGAACAATATTTAGAAGGAAGTCATAATAACTTACCTTAGAATTTTAGGATGAAATGATGATCTTCTTAGCTTGATTAATTCCCCTAGATGCCCCAAGCACAAAAGTACAATTTGATTGGAAAATGGAGAAGATTTGAAGACTCTAGAAACTTTGGAAAGCAAGGCTTTCAAAGTAAAGCTTCCATGAATTTTTGGAGAAGGATGAAGAAAATAATGAAGAAGGAATGAAGAGGATGGAGGAGGTATGGGGAGAGTAGGGTGGTCATTGACTAATGGGAGGCAAGGTGAAGGAATTAAGGGGAGGAAGTATGCCCCCCCCCCCCATACTTCCTAAATTTATTTCTTTTCTTCTTTTAAAAATAATCCTTTCAATCCATAATATTTTATTTGCTCATTTTATTATCACTTCACCCTATTACTTTATTTTACTTTCAATTATTTTACTTCAACCAATTACTTTAACTTACTTTCATTTTATCCCAAGGCTTTAAAATTATCTCCTAACCATCTCAACTTAACATAAATATTAAAGTCATAAAATAAGCACATAAAGTTAACATTAATATTAAAAGCATATAATATGATACTAAAATTGTGCCTAGGGTTAGGGTCGTTACATTCACTCCCCCTTAAAGAAAATCCGTTCCGAATTTTAAAAAGACTTACCTTAAGGATCAATTAGCAAAGGTTACCTCTCACATATTTCAAATTAAAATTTTCACTTAGTTTCCTCAATGGCATGATTCTTCTATACATTTTCACAACCCGAATACTTTAGAATTTCAATTCCCTGAACTGCAATTCTAATAACTCTCCACGGTACTCCCGCATAAGTATAATCCGTCTAATCATCAAAAGTGGAATCACTCTATACAAACGAGGGAACATACAATTTATTTCCCCAAAATAATTTATCTTTACACGGTACCAATTCAATGCTAGACTAAAAACTGCTATTATACGTAAACCCGCTAAGGTTAATTAAACTTCCCGAGTTTGAGAGGAGATCCATCACACACACACACACAACCTATTCTTCCAGAATCGGGATAGTCTTCTAATCTCTTCCTTTCGACTAACTAAATCCTTCAACTTTTAGGATCGGTAACAAACCCCAAAAAGGGAGCTGCAAAAGATAAGGTTTCAATTAAATAACGCAAAACAATTGCAACCACTCTCGGGTAGGGGTAAGAAAATTCCGCTTTATCTAAGTTAACTTCCTCGAAACATATGCTATCACTTCCCATTTTGCATAATATCACAACCTAATCTTCCTTTAATACACACTTAAAATTTCACAAAGTCCTCACATCCACTAGGTAAGGTAAGGATCGGATCTATAGCCAATCTATTCTCCCTCTCTATCAATATGATTCATCCTTATTACATCCTACACCATTTATACATCCTTTAGAGTTAACTAAAGCAACGACTTTACAATTCTCAAGAATTCCTTAAATTTTCTTCGATAGCACTTGCTAACTCAAAGATCACGGACTCAATTCTCACAAGATCCATGGTAACATCCGAGTTTAAGACTATAGAACCCAAAATTTGGAATCCTCTCAAGCCAACTCACACTTGCTAAACTTCTCAAACAATGACCTCTCACTAAAGGCAAATAACACCGTTCGCCAATGATCTTCATGATCCTCTCGTAACTTCTATTAAACAGAAAGGTCATCCATCATAATTACCATAAAGCCATCAAGATAATTTAAAATTTTAGCTTATCCTACTCAGAATCAACACATGGGATACTCCGATGAAAGCATATTCACCATCTATTCACAACTAGCACATAAATTTTTTTTTTTTTATTTAGAGGGACTCCTTATTCGAGTCTAGCACATACCAAATACCCTTCACACTTTTAGTCAAAATTTTCTGCCTTTAACGCATATATAACAAGAATACCATATAAAGGTTTATCTATATCAAATACCAATATAATCAAATTAGGTATAGAAAAGGAGACTCATTTATTATGATAGTCTACCAATACACAACAACTACTTAACCATCCAGGTCAAGTATATCTCATAATCACAAATCGGTAATCATACCAAATCAGCTGGCAATACATGCTCAGCTATAACCACATCACCATCGTGGTAACCAAAGGAGATTCGAGGTATCCTCTCATAAGAGCAGAATCCTCTAACAATAAAACAAAATCTCAAGCAATGTATGCCACATAGAAGCAAAATGCTATGCCACACATAATAATATGGAACAGGATCTATAAGAATATGACCCCTAACTTCTGAGACAGGGATTATACCTCTAGTAACCTCTGAGGAATCTATCTCTCCTGGACCTGAAACACATACTGGACCATAGACCTTCTCTTTCGGTTCCCCTTCGTTATCTCTTTTGGTACCACCTATTTGTCGTCCACCTTGCTGACTGCTGCCTGAAGCTCGCTCCTGCTGCAACCTTGGGCAATTCCTCCTAAAGTGCCCCATCTCTCCACACTTGATACACTTGTCTTGCTTACTCCAACACTGATCTTCAGTATGTCCAATCCTCTTGCAAAAATTATATTTCATCCCATACTGTCTGGATTTTGGCCTAGGTGAAGAAGCTACAACAAGTTCCCCTCTCATATTCCCTGAAGCTGAAGTCCTCGGTTGTCCTCTAGTGATTTTGGATCCTTGTCCTAGATACTTTGATTTATTTTTAATCCCACCTTCCGATTTTTCACTACTTTCCTCAATGCTATTCTCGATCTTATATGCTCTCTCTATGACTGTCCGATAATTGATGAAGCTATCAATCACTAATTTCTTCCTAAACTCAATCCTCAAACCTTTTACAAACCTATGAACTCTTCTCGCTTCATGCGACACCAAATGAGGGCAACACCTAGCTAATTCCTCAAACCTGACTGAATACTAATTCACCGTCATGTTCCCTTGTTTTAGTCCTAAGAATTCAATCTCCTTCTTATCCCTTGTAACCATTGAAATGAAATAATTCTCGAACTGCTGGTTGAAATTATCCCAAGTCTGGGGTGTATAATCCCGCTCCCAACTTCCCTTCAATATCTGCCACCACTGTTCAGCTGGACCTTCAAGTTTGAAAACAGCATACCTAACTTTCTCTTCGTTGGGACATTCTATAACCTCAAAAATCCTATTCATTTCTGCTAACCATTTTTCTGCCTTTAACGGATCCGGATCTCCATTAAAGCTCGGTGGATTCATATTCACAAACCTTTCCAATTTATCACTTTGACATCCTTTAGATTGATTCAGAGCTGACCCTCGAGTCTCCATATTCTGTACAAACATCCTGAATAATTTCATCATCTCTTCATTCTGAATTCCACCTATACCCATATCTCCTTCATTTCCTAGAACCTTTCGCTGATCATCGTTGCTTCCGGCCATTAGAACGAACTCCTACATTAAACACTCGGCGTTAATTATCACACATTCCCCCTTAGTTTAGACATCTACCCTTGACCTCTAAACTAAGCTCTGATACCAACTGTGAGCACCCCAACCCGGGACCTAACGCGTATCCCGAGCTTGAGGAGCTCAAACTAGGAAAACCAATCTTACTTTTTTAAAACTTTTATTTCACTTTAAAGGAAAACCAATTCTCAAATTTTCAAAATAAAGTCAACTGATAATATCTCCACTCGGAGGAATTTCAACAAATAATTCAATAAACCATAACCTGATTAATTACATTGAAAACCCTGATTAACATTGTTTAACAAAAGAGTTTTCCATACAACTTATAAAAGAGTAATACTTAAATAGGACTCCCTACAACTCACTCATATACCTATCCTGACAAGCCCCAAAAGCAAGAGTCCAAACTCTTTCCCCGGCCTCACTGGTTCAGGTCATCTGTCTCAGCACAATCTAAAACAGTAAAAGGGAAGGGGTGAGAATAAATCTCAATAAGCTATTATGAATGCAACAAGATGCCAAACAATATGCAACACATAGCATGGTTACACATAACACATTATGAAAGCGGTTAACACCTTACGTTACCTCATTTTACCTTTTCCGTCTGAACAATAAGTCGTACAACGTGGGAGTAAAACTCCTCTCTTTGGTGAATTTCCCCCATGCACCTTCAACGCTTATAGGACTCATACTCCAGAGATCCATATAAGAAAATAGGATACTTATATGACCCTTATTCAGAGTATCATATAATATCAGCGCTAACTGTAAAGCTTTTGGCTTAATACAGAAGCATTCCACCTAATCACCAAATCGCAGGGGTCTGTAAGGCTTCTGGCTCAATACAGTCGCTAGCACATCCCACTCTGTGGCCACAGAGGGGAGAGGTCACAGGTATAATGAACCTTCAATCATTTATAGAACAAATCAATAATTGATTGAATTCCATTATACCCCCTGATCACATGTAATATCCAAGCACATAATAGTTACTTGAATTAAATCCACAAAAGGAAAATAATATAACAACATGGTAAATTATACTCATATTAAATCAATACCATAGTGCAACATTTATTTAATACACTATGCATAATCCATCAATGAATATGAACTCAAGTAATTGTAGACACCCCATTCTGAACCAATAATTCATGATTACACTACTCTTCGTCTCTCTTTTGTGTTTTGATGAAAGCACATTAGTTTTGTCATGTTTCGTTAAGTTTCTAACTAACCTCGTTAGTTTTGGACCTAACTGACTAACGGAATAAACTGAAGAGGACAAAATAGTCATCAGACTAGATATCTCGCACGAGATATCA
The DNA here is from genome assembly GCA_022495995.1 of Adenophora triphylla var. japonica. Classification (NCBI taxonomy): domain Eukaryota; kingdom Viridiplantae; phylum Streptophyta; class Magnoliopsida; order Asterales; family Campanulaceae; genus Adenophora; species Adenophora triphylla. Next base: position 38,743 of record JAFEMH010005037.1, on the reverse strand, counting down.
TATCTCGCGCGAGATATCCCCTCGACAGGATGTGCAGAATCACAATTCTTATCCATCCCAAACTCCTTTCTTGATAAACCTCATCTAATCCGGTTCTCCAATCAGAATTGAGTTCTGGAAGCTTCCTAGGAGTGTTTTACCTCTCCACCTTTACCTCTTAAACCCCTATAAATACTTGGTGACTTCCACTGTTTCAAGGGTTCAGATTTCCACACAACACACACAATTTGTTGGTTTCTCTCCACGAAAGATTCCTTCAAATCACTCACAAAACCTCCCTAAAATCACCTAAAGTTTGTTTATCAACCCTGTTGATCAACAAACATCCAAACCCGAATCAAGGATTGAGGCGAAGCTCTGTCCGCATCAAGATTTGACTCTCATATTGAGTCGAAACTCTGCCCAAATCACTTCTCGATCAAGAAAACATCTTAGAACCACGTTCTAAATCAAATCCTCCCTAAACTAGGTAAACTCCTATACTTTTACTCTTTTCTTCTTAATCTCTCTCTATTGGCTTTTAGAGTGGTGTAATCCCATCAAAAGGATTAGCCTAGAGTCCCTTCAATCGATGAAGGCGATCTCGAAGCGTACAATCCGACATTCCTAATCAAGAAATTGATTAGGGTTTTCTTGTTCTTTATTTAATTAGTAATTAAAAAGATTGATAATACTCAATTGGCAAGACCGATCTCCGGATTGGGTGGAATGGATGCTCCTCGACCTACCCATTCGATAACTTAACCCCCGAACCCTCAAATCTCTTTTCAAAATGGTTTTCCTATGTTTTCAAACGAATAATATAGGTGGCGACTCTAAAAAGATAAAATTCTTTTCTCACAACGCTACAGTGGCGACTCCGCTGGGGACAATTAATTAAGAGGGTTAGACTTGCGTTACAATTGAGTATTATCAATCTTTTTATTTCTCTGTAAAAATTCTGATTTTTCTGGATTTTTTGGAATTTTTCGACACTGTTTTAAAAAAAAACTGTCCGAATACTTATCCCGCGCGAGATATACTAATCTCGCGCGAGATTAGTGCACGGCTTTAAAGAACAAAAGTTCCTGTTTGGCGGCTCTGTGAAAAAAAAATAAAGGGTTTAGTTGGTCCAAGTTAGACCACTCAACTAACATACTTGTTTTTTTTTCATTTGACCACAAAATTAAAAAAAGGACCTTCGTTGACTCTTATCAATATAGGTTGACCATTCAAAAAAAAATGCAGTTGACTCTTCTAAACTGTTTGACTGCACAAAAAAAATATATAAATAAATAAACAAAACAAACAAAAATCAAAGAAACAGTTTCCGAAAATTTTCAAAAATAAATTCCAGAAAAATCAAAAATAAATTATTATTATTATTTTGCTTGTGCTAACTTTGCAGGGTAGAATAATTTTAATTACTTGAACTATATACCTACGTGCGATTGGTTTTTTAATTTAAAGTCCGGTCCATGGAGGATTCGGGAGTTGTAATTTAAATTAATTTATCTCTCGCTCTCTATCTCTTTAAGTGGAACTACGACGGCCTGAGTCTTCCTAATTTGGGAGAAACGTAGGCAACCACTTGGTGCGGCCACTATCTGTTTTTTTTTTCTTTTACTTTCAAAAAAAAAATCTCTATCTTACTCTATCACCTAGATTGACTATCACACACGCGCACTCATATATAACTGTCATTGCACTACATACCCTCTATAAACCCGGGACCCACACTAAGGACGGATGACGGTAACCACCTAGTCGCCGGTCTCTCCGAAGTTGGATCATCCCACTCCGCGTATTCAATCCACCTAGATTGTCATATCGCGGGGAGCCTAGCCTTCCAAATTGCGCATCGCCACATATCATGTAGATTGACTTTTTAAGACACTCCTTGACCGGTCGGTTTGATCTTGGAGTCCTTGTAATCCCTTGTCAAGATCGTTTTGTGCAATAATCCACGGAAAAGAAATCAATAAATTGTCGCTTCGGAATTGTCCCTTCGGAAACGTCCCTACGGTTGTCCCTTCGAATTTGCCCCTAAAAAGAGAAAATTTTCTCATCAAAATTATTGCACAAAACTTGATGTTACTTTGGATTACTCCGACCCCTAGGTCCCTAGGTTTGGTTCTTGAACTTTAGAAACCCCCAAAACGGATTTTCCGTCCGATCAAAATTAGGATTAAAATCAGAAAATTGTGACTTTCCGTGGTGAAGTCTCGCGCGAGACTACTTGTCTCGTACGAGATAAGTGTTCGGTCTTTTCGTGTTTTGGCCAAAACCTTCAAACCTTCAAGCCTTCATTCACCCTATTCAGCCGACTTGTTGGGACTCGATCATGGTTTAACACGGTTGCTACACGTCTAGGTTCTTCGCCAAAGCTCGACACGATGTCTGCTTCTCCTTCTACCACCGAGGCCGATTTCAACGATGCTAAGGTCCAACTCATCGAAGCCATGACTAGGTTGGATGAACAAAGTAAGCAAATTGATGAGCAAAACGCCCAAATGGCCGCCCTCATGAAAGAACTCAACGATTTGAAAGTCAAGAAAGGAAGAAAGCAAAAGCAGAAAGTGGAATCCTCCTCCGATGAAGAGGAATCCTACACCAAAGTGAATAAGAAAACCAAGAAGTCAAGCAAGAAAAAGGAAGAATCCGATTCATCCTCTTCCTCATCATCCTCCGATGACGAAGGACATACCTCCAAGGGCACTAAAACCAAGAAAGAAGGCAGTGGTGAAACTACTAAACTTGGTGACCATGTTACTAAGAACTACCTCGAGAAGAAGCTTGCGACTCTTGACACTTCCAAGGGGTCATTCGTTCCATTTGATCCCGATGCTCTTCAACAATCCATCACCAAGTTTCCTCGTAAGTACAAGACACCCGATATTGCCAAGTTCAATGGTACTACCTGTCCTCGAGCTCATGTTGAGACCTACACTTGGGCCATGCTTCCAATGGGCGTTGATAACACAATCTTGGCCCAATGCTTTCCTCAAACTTTAGAAGGTGCTGCAAGGGATTGGTACATGTCTCTTCCTACGACTACAAGGCTTGATTGGTCATCCGCATGTTTAGTCTTCCAAAGGCAGTTTGAAGACAACTCCACCTACCGCCCTACTAGGAGGGATCTTGAACAAACCAAACAACATGCAAATGAGTCCTTTGCTGAATTTGCTAGAAGATGGAGACTCAAACTTACTGAAATTGTCGAAAGGCCTACTCTCAAAGAGCAAATCCACATCTTCCTTCAATGCCTTCGTGATGAATTTCAAGAGAAGCTCGCCGGTAATTACTTTCCTAGTTTCAATGAACTCATCGAGTCCGGAATTAGGGTTGATGACTTCCTAAAAAGCAAAAAAGAAGGAAAGTACTTTCCGCTACAACAAGCCCACCACAAGTAAGGATGCTTCATTCAACGCTATTGCACTCAGCCGCCCCAACACCGGAAAGTATTCTGCTGTCCCTCCTCCCGAAAAGAAAAAGAGGCACTACTGTAAGTGCTCCAATTTGAGCTTGTTAGCATTTTCGTTAGAAAATTAACGAAAGTTATAACATTTCTAACAATTCCTAACATTTCTAACCAAGTAAGGGTAGATTAGGGATTGCCAAAAAAAGATAAACCAAGAAAAGGAATCAAAAAAGCAAAAGAAATAAGAAAAACCCTAAATAGAAATGGCTGGAACAAAACTCGGCCGATTAATTTGAATTTTGAAAAGATTATTCTTCCTGTCCAAAGCCTGAAGCTGTAATTAATGAACAGTGCACGCGACCAACCTTGTCCGCGCGGATATGTTTGACTCTCACAGGGGGTTATAAATTGAACCCTCCTCTCTCTGTTTAAACAACACAACTTACTCACAGCAACGAAGTTCTGGCGAAATATAGAGATAAAACAGTGGGAATCCTTAGATTGCCACCATTTTCTCTTGAATCTTTCCCAATCAAATACCTAACACACCAAACCTTGATACTCCTCAAGCCAAACACCAAATCTTGATACTCCTCAAGTCAAATTCCAAGCCTAGGAAGATAGGGTGTCACCATTGGTAAAGCCCTCCTTCTCAAAACCCTAAAATTCTCTTTTGATCTCTTGATCATCTTGTTCTTCTTACTTTGACTTATTTTATGTCTAGTTTAACTTGAGTTTTGACCTAAGATGGTCATCTTGAAGTTCATCTTCATGAATGACCATCTCAAGTGGTCCACATTTTAGATCTTTAGTCAATTCTTTCTCCTTGGTTTCATCTTTACAAAACCCCCTTTCCCTTTGCAAAGGACATGTTTAAACCCCATAAATTCCCCAAGGATGACTTGAATATGATAACCACTTAACAAAAAGTAGTGGTATCAAGTCTAGGGATGAAAATGGGGTGAACATAGATGCAAACCCCCCAAAAATCACATTTCTCCTCAAGAACATCTTGCTGTCCAGTAGCATTGTTCTGAGAACTCAGTCCGTTTTCCTATTTTTTGGACCCAGTAAAACTTGGAATTGGGTGTTGACTACAAAATACTTTTTGTAGCCAACATCCAGAGCTTTCCAGACATATTTTTAATTTATTTTTTTCGTGATTAAAACTCCTTTTTTCAATTTTTCTTTTAGAGGCCAGTTCATCAGCTTCTGGAAATCCAGATTTCAGATCTGAGATTTCCAGAAGGTTTTGACCCCTCAAATTATCTCCAAAATGAAAAGTTCTTTTACAGAAACCTTTTTTAAGGTGTTTTGAACATTTTTCATTCCCGGACTTTTCCCAGATTCTGGAGTTTTCAAGTCCTAAAGTCCATTTCAAAGTCAAGGGTCAACTGTCTTTTTCATTCTGGCAGAAATGGTTTTCAACTTCCGAAAATCTTTTGAGTGCCAAATATCAACCCAAAAATCACCCAAAAAATCATGGGATTAGTTTAAAGCCTTAAAAAGAGCTCCCAATTTTTATTTACCTCAGTTTCAACTTATTTTGGCCAAAACACACACACACACACACACACAACAAAGGATTTTGAATGTTTGGAAGACTCGTTTTTACGAGGCGTTCCGGGTGCACACTAACGTCCTTCCCGGCACGTAACGTGACCTCCGAACCTAAATTTCTGATCTCGGGCATTTTTCAAAGTTTTGGCCCTTAAAACAAAAATGGCGTGGCGACTCCGTTTGATTTCAAAAATCGGGCACATCACAACTACGACAAAATTGAAGGAATCACTCAAGAAGAACTCTTCGACGTGCTTGTCCAGAATGAAAAGATCAAACCAAGGGAAGGTGGTCCTCCGAAGGATATGGGTCCGAATCATGCTCATCACTTATTCTGCAAGTACCACAACTTTACCGGCCATGACACCAACTCCTGCCACCACTTGAAGGACATCATCCAAGACCTCTTTGATAATGGAGATCTAGAACGTCCCAACGTCATCACCAATCCTCTCCCTCGCACTCCATGAAGAAGATGAAGCTCCGAGAAGAAATCTACACTTACCACTTTGGGGCTACAACTATCCTCTCCCTTTCTCCTTTGATAGAAGTAGATTAGATTTTAAATTTTCAAGTATGAACTCGAAGAGTCGTTCTGTCTTTCTAGTACTTCTCACCTCCTCTAGTTTGTGTCCTCTAAACTATCGAGTCTGTTCTTATATTTCTCAATTAATCAAAGTAATTTTCTTTTCCTAAACACTTTCCCTAAGGTTGTTCTACCTCATAAATATCATTTTAATGGACCCTCCATTCCCTAAATCATCGCAAAAAATAGAGACTTCTAAGCGAGTTTAAGAAGGAAGTTATCCTTAGGAGGCTTAAGGGCTAAACATTACCCCTAATGAAAGTCAAAAGTCAACAAACGAAGAAAGCCAAAGGCGCTGCTGTCAACATTCATCCCAAGAAGAGTGGGGGCTACTCAATTCAAAGCTTTGAGAGTACAAAAAAAGAAAAAAAATAGAAGAGAAAAACTCTCAAGCCTTCATCACCCCACAACAAGGATGGAATTTCAACAAAGGCAAGAAGGACTCTCCCACAAAGAAGAGGAGTCAAGTGATACCAACAAAAGAAAAGAGGATTCCTCAAAATCCTCCTACATCAAGTGAAGAAGACTTTCAGTATCAAGAAAAATGTTTACCCTTAAGTCACACTAATGATTGGCTTTCTCCTCAATCTTGTTTAGAAATTTCTAGATGAAGCAAGGTCCATTAAAAGTAGAACAACTTTTCTAGACCTTTGAGCCATGTAGCGTTCTTTGTTGAGTCTAGGGGCTTCCTGTTAGCCACTCTCATACACACTCTTGAAATTCAAGCATCAAAACTGGGGCTTCCCATTCTTTCCTCCCCCAGTCAACCTCTATTTCAACTCTTCAAAACAATCAAATCTACATTAGGGGCTTTCCTATTTGCTTCTCACTCTCATCATTATAAAATTCACCTCTCCAAAGAGTCAATGCTTGGATCACCTTTCAAAGAATAGAGTCCGTCTCTCCTCAACTAAACTTGAGATCTCATTTCTCTCTCCTCAATAAGATTTTCTTTCTCTGAGTTCTCTTCGAGTTACATACTATTCAAAAAAAATGATAAAAAAAAAAGACGCAAAAGAGATGCCCGCTAGATTGAAAACCCGAAAGGGCGGTCTAGGCAAAAACCAGGGTGCGCACTAAGAAAAAAAAAATCAAAGGACAAAGGGAGAGTATTCTTCAGCCTTCTTCATCAAACATCATTCGATCTTCTTCAAATCAAATCAACAAGGAGAGTCTTCTTCGATCACCTTCAAATCAAAGAGAGCAGCTTCACAAGCCTGTTCACAAAGTCATCTACCACTTGCAAACAACTTGGGGCTTGAGACACCAAAGGGCCTTGGACATAAAGCCATTACGACAGTCGACAGATTTGTAGTCGTTTGCCTCCTAGAGACACGACTCAAAGGAGAAGTAAGAATGAAAATTCTCAACAGACCTAGATGTGCTCACACAAGGATACTCATCGAATGAAATTCTACAACAATACAGCCTCGCTGACTAGCAACAGATTCTGCATAAACCTGATTTGGTCCCAACTTGTCAAACACAAGTTCACTCATACAGTTCACCCATCTCCAATAAAAATCCATACAAATTTCCCTACATTTCCATATACCATACACTCATACATAAACTTACCACCAAAATGTCCGACCGGCCATTTACACGAACAGACGTGAGCACCACCACGTAAGTCCAGTCAAACAACTAAAATCTGAAAAAAAATCTACTTGAAATCTTTATGTGCTGACAGGTACAGAAAAATAAGAATCATCCGGGTCTATCCGAGACCATCGTGCATATATCCTTGCATTACAGGGGCCGACAGAACCTTCATCTCAACCAACAACTTCAAGTCCGTGACCTCGGCAACATTCAAAGAAGTCTGCGATGGCAGCAACCTCAAGTCCGTGACCTCGGCGACAACTTCAAAGTCTGTGACGGCAGCAAACTTCAAGTCCGTGACCTCGGCAACAACTTCAAAGTCTGTGACGGCAGCAACCTCAAGTCCGTGACCTCGGCGACATCAACAAAGTCTGTGATGACAGCAACCTCAAGTCCGTGACCTCGGCAACAACTTCAAAGTCTGTGATGGCAGCAAAACTTCAAGTCTGTGACGGCAGCAACCTCAAGTCCGTGACCTCGGCAACATCAATAAAGTCTGTGATGGCAGCAAAACTTCAAGTCCGTGACCTCGGCAACATCAACAAAGTCTGTGATGGCAGCAAAACTTCAAGTTCGTGACCTCGGCGACAACTTCAAAGTCTGTGATGGCAGCAAACCTCAAGTCCGTGACCTCGGCAACAATATCAAAGTCTGTGACGGCAGCAACTTCAAGTCCGTGACCTCGGCGACAACTTCAAAGTCTGTGACGGCAGCAAACTTCAAGTCCGTGACCTCGGCAACAACAACGGGAACGTCAGTAACCTCGGGCGGCACACTTCAACAACTTCATCAACAAATGGGTATCTTCAGAATTGGGTCAAGTCTTTTGATTCCTCAGTATGATTTTACCTTTTCAAAAAAAATCCCTCTTCGATTTTCAAAAATGCTTTTCAAAATACCTAAAATAGCCTTTTTAGTGTTTTGGAGTCGAACTACGTTTGGTCTGATTCTCTCTTAGAGATACGTAGGCAGCCGTGCGGCACGACCATCCCAATGTTCAGAATGATGTCTTTTCTATCGACGACACTTCTTCTTTCATAAGACCTGTCGCCGAGGGGCTCTGTAGACACCCCATTCTGAACCAATAATTCATGATTACACTACTCTTCGTCTCTCTTTTGTGTTTTGATGAAAGCACATTAGTTTCGTCATGTTTCGTTAAGTTTCTAACTAACCTCGTTAGTTTTGGACCTAACTGACTAACGGAATAAACTGAAGAGGACAAAATAGTCATCAGACTAGATATCTCGCACGAGATATCATATCTCGCGCGAGATATCCCCTCGACAGGATGTGCAGAATCACAATTCTTCTCCGTCCCAAACTCCTTTCTTGATAAACCTCATCTAATCCGGTTCTCCAATCAGAATTGAGTTCTGGAAGCTTCCTAGGAGTGTTTTACCTCTCCACCTTTACCTCTTAAACCCCTATAAATACTTGGTGACTTCCACTGTTTCAAGGGTCCAGATTTCCACACAACACACACAATTTGTTGGTTTCTCTCCACGAAAGATTCCTTCAAATCACTCACAAAACCTCCCTAAAATCACCTAAAGTTTGTTTATCAACCTTGTTGATCAACAAACATCCAAACCCGAATCAAGGATTGAGGCGAAGCTCTGTCCGCATCAAGATTTGACTCTCATATTGAGTCGAAACTCTGCCCAAATCACTTCTCGATCGAGAAAACATCTTAGAACCACGTTCTAAATCAAATCCTCCCTAAACTAGGTAAACTCCTATACTTTTACTCTTTTCTTCTTAATCTCTCTCTATTGGCTTTTAGAGTGGTGTAATCCCATCAAAAGGATTAGCCTAGAGTCCCTTCAATCGATGAAGGCGATCTCGAAGCGTACAATCCGACATTCCTAATCAAGAAATTGATTAGGGTTTTCTTGTTCTTTATTTAATTAGTAATTAAAAAGATTGATAATACTCAATTGGCAAGACCGATCTCCGGATTGGGTGGAATGGATGCTCCTCGACCTACCCATTCGATAACTTAACCCCCGAACCCTCAAATCTCTTTTCAAAATGGTTTTCCTATGTTTCCAAACGAATAATATAGGTGGCGACTCTAAAAAGATAAAATTCTTTTCTCACAACGCTACAGTAATGTATCCATATAACCACATAATCCACACCGGGATACAATATAATCAACATGCCAGATAATCCACAACTGGGATACAATACAACCATATACCAAATAATCCACACTTGGGATACAATGCCACAATGTGATACATAAATATTTCTAACTAACGCAATAGTGTAATTATAGTCTCTACACTATCTAATCACCAAGGGTATGAGGCAAGTACGGCCACTCTAAACCATAAACTATTTCTACGAAGTCGTTACTCAACCTTGAATAATCTTAATAAAAGTGCAAGACCTACTTCCCAAGTTGAACCACTTTGGTGAAGTTACGAATCAAGCTTATCCACCATTTTTCGAACAATATTTAACTATTTCCATAATTCCATTTTGACCAAATAAGACATCATGGCCTAGTCAAGGTATTCTACTTTACCCTCGGTTAAAGAAGATTAATTCATATCCGGTTTGGAATAAGTTCCACTAATTTATAATGGTTAGGAATCATACCACTAGGTTGTTGGTGAAAATCAGCAAGAAAAGTATCTAAGGAGGATCTGGTGACATGGGCGACCGCCCATGTCACTTGGGCGACCGCCCAAGAGAGTTTCAAAGGAAATACAAGTTACTGCCCACATGGGCGACCGCACACTACCTCTTGGGCGACCGCCCAAGAGGAATTTCCAGGAGACCAAGTTTCTGCACACATGGGCGGCCGCTCACCCCCTCATGGGCGACCGCCCAAGCCCAATTTCAGTATTGTCCAGACTTCAAACCCCCTTTTTACTTATTTTCTTTTCCTTTTAACAACCCTTATTTCCATGAACCCCAAAAGGATTTCTAACTTTACAATCCTCATCCTAAATCATTTAAACCCCAAAATAATATAAACATAAATTATTTATCACAAGATTTCCAACCCATTTTACTTACACATTTCAAGTTCAATCTTCTAAAACTAACTCCACCCATTTCTTACACTCTTGATAAACTTTCTTAAACCACATCATTCTTTATCATTAACCCATTTATCAACTCCAAGAAGGTTTCCTAAGCATCAATTAACCATTAATAAAAATAACAACACCCAATAGTTCATTAACATTAAATAGGAGGAAAGATCATAATAACTCACAAAATTAAAAGTATAACAAGTCCTTTTTCTACTTCTTTCTACCAAATGAGATATACTCCTTACATCTCCCAAATCAAAATAAGAAGAACATAACTATATACAAGAACTCCATTAAAGTCATTAACCTTTTACATTTCTTATACCCTCATTCTTCCAACTTAAACCCCCATTTCATATTAAAATCAATTCATCCTTAATTAACCCATTTTACTCAAATAACCTTATTCAAAAATATCACAATCATTTTCTTTTCACAAAATATTCATTAACACATAAAGTGAACAATATTTAGAAGGAAGTCATAATAACTTACCTTAGAATTTTAGGATGAAATGATGATCTTCTTAGCTTGATTAATTCCCCTAGATGCCCCAAGCACAAAAGTACAATTTGATTGGAAAATGGAGAAGATTTGAAGACTCTAGAAACTTTGGAAAGCAAGGCTTTCAAAGTAAAGCTTCCATGAATTTTTGGAGAAGGATGAAGAAAATAATGAAGAAGGAATGAAGAGGATGGAGGAGGTATGGGGAGAGTAGGGTGGTCATTGACTAATGGGAGGCAAGGTGAGGGAATTAAGGGGAGGAAGTATGCCCCCCCCCCCATACTTCCTAAATTTATTTCTTTTCTTCTTTTAAAAATAATCCTTCCAACCCATAATATTTTATTTGCTCATTTTATTATCACTCAACCCTATTACTTTATTTTACTTTCAATTATTTTACTTCAACCAATTACTTTAACTTACTTTCATTTTATCCCAAGGCTTTAAAATTATCTCCTAATCATCTCAACTTAACATAAATATTAAAGTCATAAAATAAGCACATAAAGTTAACATTAATATTAAAAGCATATAATATGATACTAAAATTGTGTCTAGGGTTAGGGTCGTTACACTTAAACCCTAAACCCTATACCATAACCCCTAACCCCTATACTATATACCCTATACCATATACTATATACCCTATACCCTAAACTATATACCCTATACCATATACTATATACCCTATACCCTATATACTATACCCTATACCCTATACTATATACCCTATACCCTATACCCTATATACTATACCATATACTATACTCCCTCCGTCCCACGTGAATGCAAACTTATTTCCTTTTTGGTCCGTCCCACGTGAATGCAAACTGCCCAAAATGGAAATAAATTTATTATTTTATATTCACCCTACCCCACCCACTCATTCTCTCTCTTCATTTCCTACCACACAATTTATTCAACCAACTCCACTCATTCTCTCTCTTCATTTCCTACCACACATTTTCATTATCTTAATAATATTTCTTAATTATCGTGCCCGAAAAAATGGTCCACAATGACGTGGGACGGAGGGAGTATACCCTATACTATATATATACTCCCTCCGTCCCACCTCACTTGACACTTATTTCCATTTTGAGCCGTCCCAGCTCACTTGACACTTCCCAAAATAGCCTACTTTTTATAATTTTATATTCACTCTACCCCACCACTCATTCTCTCTCTTCATTTTTCACCACTCAATTTATTCAACCAACACTACTATTTACCCCACTCATTCTCTCTCTTCATTTTCTACCACACATTTTTTTTATTTTATTCTTTTTTCTTAGTTCCCGTGCTCACCTCAAGGGTGTCAAGTGAGGTGGGACGGAGGGAGTATACCCTATACCCTATACTATATACCCTATACCATATACTATATACCCTATACCCTATACCATACACTATATACCCTATACCATATAATATACTCCCTCCGTCCCATTAGTAAGAACAAATTTACTGTAGACACGGGAATTAAGGAAAAGTGAATTATAGTGGAGAGAATAGTGAATTATAATGGTGTTGTGAGTATTAAAATAATGTAGGAGAGAGAATGAGTGGAGGGAATAGTAAAGATTCCTTTCCATTTTAGGAAGTTTGTGGTTTGTAATGGGACGACCAAAAAGGAAAGTTTGTGGTTTGTAATGGGACGGAGGGAGTATACTATACCCTATACCCTATATTATATACCCTATACCCTATACTATATACCCTATACCATATATTATATACCCTATACCCTATACTATATACCCTATACCCTATACTATATACCCTATACCCTAAATCCTATACCCTATACTATATATATATACCCTATACCATATACTATATACCCTATACCCTATACCCTATATCCTATACTATATACCCTATACCATATACTATATGCCCTATACCCTATATACCCTATACCATATACTATATACCCTATACCCTATATCATACACTATATACCCTATACCCTATATCATATACTATATACCCTATATCCTATATACTATACCATATACTATATATCCTATATACTATACCCTAAACCCTATACCCTACACTCTATACACGATTTGTTTTTTTTTACCGGTGCTTGCATTAATAACTGGAATATGGGTGGGTGCAACCATGCAAGTAATAATTGTACTTGCAACAATAATAGAACTTGGGCAATTAACGTTTTCAGTCAGTTTTTTAACGTTTTCAATTAGTATTTTGAAATTTCAGTCAGTTTTTTAACGTTTCCAGTTAGTTTTTTAGAATTTTAGTTAGTTTTTAACGTTTCCAGTTAGTTTTTTAACGTTTTCAGTTAGTTTTTCAAAATTTCACTTAGTTTTTTGAAATTTCAGTCAATTTTCTAACGTTTCAGTTAAATTTTTTAATGTTTTCAGTTAGTTATTTTGTTAATTAGTTCTAAAAATAATTAAAAATTAAATTTTATAATCACCGACAGAATATTTTCGTCGCTGATAAATAAAAAAATAAAAAATAATAAAAATTATTTATCACCGACGGATTATATCTGTCGCTGATAAATTAAAAAAAAATAATTAATCACCGATGGAAATATTTCGTCGCTGGTTTATTTAAAAAAAATTAAAAAATATTTCATTTTTACCGACGGAATTATTCCGTCGCTGATTAATTAAAAATAATTTAAAAATTAAATATTATAATCACCGACGGAATAATTCCGTCGCTGATAAATTAAAAAAAAATTAATTTATCAGCGACGAAAATATTCCGTCGCTGGTTTATTTAAAAAAATTAAAAAATATTTAATTTTTATCGACGGAATTATTCCGTCGCTGATTAATTAAAAATAATTAAAAATTAAATATTATAATCACCGACGGAATAATTTCGTCGCTGATAAATAAAATAAATAAAATAATAATAACTTTTCACCGACGGAATAATTTCGTCGCTGAGAAAGAACTAGCGACGGAATATTCCGTCGGTAAATCAGGCGCCAATTTAGTGGCGTTAAAGAAACGAATATTCAAGGAATATTCGTTTTTAGCGACGGAAGTTAGCGACGGAATTCAATTCCGTCGGTAAAGTTGACATCAAAATCATTCTGTCGCTATAGCATAATTTCCGTCGCTAAATAGCGACGGAATGCTTCCGCCGATGTTGATTCCGTCGCTAAAGTCTCAGTTTCTGGTAGTGAAATCTTAAACTGGGACAGACCAAAAAGGAAAGTAAAAACCTTAAACTAGGGTGGGAGTATTATTTTAAACATATTGGAATTAAAATGTGAATTATTTGATTTGGAGGGTGAAAATTGCAATTTTGGAAGAATCTTGTTAGTTTTTTCATCCATTTCATTAAAAAGTTAACAATTCTTAAAATTTTACGCCATATTGCAACAGTTTAACAAACTTAAAAATTGGATTGTAATGATGACAAATTCAATCAAATAACTAAATTGCAATTTTTCAAAAAAAAAAAAAAAAAAAAAAAAAAAAAAAAAAAAAGAAAAAAAAAACAATTTACATTAACCCCAACACTAATGAAGCCGAAATTTTTTTTAAAGGGACATATAATGCTATATGATAATATAATTTAATTAAAAAAGTTACTCCCTTCGTCCCACAATAAGGTTCATAGTTTGACTTTACACAGATATTATGAAAAAGAAAATATTGTGATGAAAATTAAAGTTGGAAAGAGAAAGTGGGTGGAGAGTTTTGTTGGGAGAATGACAAGTGAATCATATTATTCATTTTAAGTAATAAAACAGTTAAAAACCTTACTCTGTAATATACTAAAAAACAAAGGAAGGACCTTATTTTTCTAGGATGGAAGGAGTATAATTTTAATATTATTTTTCTTTTAAAAATTGAGGGATAAATTAAAAATTTCTTGTTATTTTAATTAAAAAAAGATAATTAAAGGCAACATAATATTACTTTCTTTGTCCTAAAATGAATGTTAAAAATATATTTAATTTATTCATGATCGATATTAAATTTGATTATTTTTTTAAAATTTTTATTTGGGAACAGAGTGAATACTACTTTATAAAAAAAAAACTAGGATTCCAAAAGCCTTGATGACACAAGTACATCCAACAATCGGGTAGAATAACGATGAGGCCAATAAAAAATATAAATTATTTTAATGGGGAATCTTTTTTTATCGTAACAAACAAAAATGGGTTTGTTATAAAATAAATAAATAAAAATAATCGCCATTTATCTTTATAATTAAAATTTTACTGAAATTGGTCTATTTTATAGTAATGTCACAGATGGACCAAATATTTTCAAAATGTCAAAAAAAAAACTCCATTAAACAAGCATACGCAACATCATTTATTCACAAATCTGTCACTCTATTTAAATGTGCTCCATCTTTTTAGGCCAAATACTAATCTGTTTTTATAGTTGAAATATAAGATTACTTTTCCCTTTTTTCTCAAATAATTTCTGTTTTAAAAAATATTTTTCAAAATAACAACTCTTTCAAACTATTTACCAAAATCATCATTTTTATAAGGGTTTATTACAAAAAACTCACTCAAAAAGATGGCATTTACAAAAAAAAAAAAACATGTAAGATGAAAAATTACAAAAAACTTTTTTTTTTGATTTTTTTTTTATCAGTTTTGGTCAAACAACTGATAATTTCAGTTATCAGTTGTTTGAAGAGTAATTTGTGCTTCAAACAACAGATAATTTCAGTTATCAGTTGTAAACAAGTGATAACTGAAATTATCAGTTGTTCACATTTCAGTTATCAGTTGTAAACAAGTGATAACTGAAATTATCAGTTGTTAGAACAACTGATAACTGAAATTATCAGTTGTTTAATCAAAATTGATAAAAAATAAAACAAAAAAAAAATGTAATTTTAAACTTATGTGTTTTTTTTTTTTTTTGTAATTTCCATCTTTATAAAATAGTTTTTTGTAAATGCCTCATTTTATAAAAACTCGCAAGTCAATGTGGCGAGTTTATACTTTTCTCCCTCAAACTCGCTACTCCTAGTTGTTAATTTAAATTTTCTCAATTTTATTATGATATTTATGAAAAGAAAAAAAAATCGCTACGATTTTTTCTTCTTTATAAAAAAAAGAATATTTCTATGTCCACTTTAAATTGCAAAACAATCATTTTATTTTATACGAAAATTATGTCTTCATAAAGGAAATTAATAAGAGGGAGTATTATTTTACCGTCTCCAAATAAATATTTTGAAATCTTTTTACCTCTTTAAAAAAATCCTTCATTTCAAAAATTAATATTATTTTCGTCCCAAAATATATAACCAAAAACATAATACTGCTTTTTTTTCTTCCAAAAAGTGAATATTAGATTCTTCTTCCCAATGAATATTTTAGAAAAGTATACTACTTCATTTATTCACCTCAAAATTTTATATTAGTGTATTCGTCACAAAATAAATAATTTATTTATTATTATTTTAGGACAAATTAAATTTTATCGAGAACATATATTTTGCGCGAAGAAAGTAGTATTCATTTTTTGGGCAAAAAAGTAGTATTATTTTTTTAGTTATTCTTTTTGGGAAAAAACTAATATTCATTTTTGAAACGAAGGAAATAGATTTTTTTTAAATAAGTAAATTTTTTTCTTAATATTTATTTTGAGACAGAAAAAAAATACTCCCTTAATTTTCTTTATCAAAAAATAATTTTCGTGTAATTTCTTTATCAAGAAATAATTTTTGTTTTTTTATTTTGCATTTCGAAAAGGGACGAACAAGTATTACGTTTGTAAATGAACAAGGAATATTCTCATAATAAAATTGAGAAAAGCTACTAGAAGTAGTGAGTTTGAGCCAAAAAAATGTAAACTCATCATATTGACTAGTGAGTTTTAAAAAAATGATTATTTTGGCAAATAGTTTGAAAGGGTTGTCATTCTGAGAAATACTTTTTAAAAAAACATTATTTGAGAAAAAAATCCCTACTAAAGTGAAGAACTATAAGAGTAATTTTGTTTCCACTTTTTTTCACAATTTTTACAAAACAAAAAAGACTAACTTTGAATATTTTATTAATTTGACTCTCATAATTTAACTATAAGAATCATTTTAATTCTGATAGCTCAGCTATAAGACCCATTTTTCAAAAAAAAAATCATATTTTTCCATAGAAATTAATAATATGCTGCAAAATTCTCAAAAATCGACCGGATGTTATAACAATATAAAAAATACCCAACTATAGAAAATTAAGGAGAAGAAAAAGAAATTCAAAATTAGGCTTCATAATTCATACAACTGATAAGAATAATGAATTCTGAAAAAAATGCACATATTACAGGCTAAAACAAAACCAAAATTATCAAG
Source organism: Adenophora triphylla var. japonica (assembly GCA_022495995.1). NCBI lineage: Eukaryota > Viridiplantae > Streptophyta > Magnoliopsida > Asterales > Campanulaceae > Adenophora > Adenophora triphylla. The sequence continues at coordinate 21,711 of JAFEMH010005037.1, read as the reverse complement.
TCAATAATTCACATATCTTCCAAATTTATACAACAACATAACCCATAATTTAGAATTAAGTTGTCATAACTTTACTCCACCAACCGTTTCATAATTGACTTTTCATACTATTTGCTTGTTTGTAATATGCTAAATTTTTATTCTTATTCAAAATTTTAGGATGAATCAAATACTTTTCATAATAAATGTCATAATTGACTTGTCAAACTATTTCGGTGGTTAATTTTATGGAACTTTGACTTAAGATTTATTATCCAAATGAAAATCTAAAAATTGTTACCGATAGTATTTTTAATGGTGTATCAATAACAAGTTTAAGACTGTCATTTGGATAATTAGTTGTTTCTAAATCTTTACTCAAAATTTAATCTTTTTATTATGTATGAGATGGAGGGAGTAATGTATAATATTTGTAGGTCATGCATGGTGAATTTTATTTGCAAGGCACCAAATGTGTAAGGCACTTTGAAATGACCACAATGTCCTTGTATATATAAAAAAAAAAAATCACAATTTCATCAATCTCTTCCCTTTTTCTCCCTCACCCCACCTGTACTCCCAAGCCGCCGCCTCCCAACCACAGTGCCGCTGTCTTGCCACACCGCCGTCTCCCCATACCACCTTCTCCCCACAATGTCCAGAACTCCAACGATGTCCCTTACCACACCTTCCGTCGAGATCGTCGAAATCGGAAGTGAAAGAAAATGATTTGGTGGAGAGTTTGATAAAAGAGGGAAAAGTGTCGGCGGTGGCATTTAGATTCAGTGCTCATTTAGTTCGCAAAATCCCCAATTCCTGTTTAGGTTTTGAAATTTGTATCAAAATTTTACCAGAGAATGATTATAATCACTATTGCTGCATACCAAATTATGCATTTGCAGTTCTTGTTTTAGATTTATTTGAGTTGATATCGATTCTAGGTTTTCTATTGGCGTTGCATCCAATAATTGAAAAGAAAATCTTGATTATACACGAAATGTTGAATGACATTTCGTGTAAAATCATACGAAATAATTCTTAACATTTCGTGTATATTCATACGAAATCTAAAGGAAAATTTCTCCTGTGAATTTCGTGTGAATATACACGAAATGTTGAGAACCATTTCGTATCATTTTACACGAAATGTTATTCAACATTTCGTGTATATTTACACGAAATGAACTGGAACTGGAACTTTAACTGTCACTAATTTATTTCGTGTGAATATACACGACGTTGTCAGATATGTTTCGTATGAAAATACACGAAATATTTGTTAATATTTCGTGTAAATCTACACGAAATAACTCAATACATTTCGTGTATTTTCATACGAAACATATCTGACAACGTCGTGTATAATCACACGAAACATCCGCGTACGGGTGAGGGCAGTTTTGTCCATTGTCCGTGCCTTGCAAATAAGGTGCCTTGCAAATAACCACGCCCACGTGTTAAAATAGGAGTATGTTTCCCGGTCTGAACAGAATCTAATGCTGGTTTCATTTTCAGTTTCCATAATTTAGAATTAAGTTGTCATAAGTTAGGTCTATAACAACCTTTATTGCTACAACATAATTCAACTAAGATGGAAAGAATCTTGTTTGTTACATAAAAACAAACACTTAGTAACATATACTCCATAGTCTAAAATGGCGCACTCGGAATCTTAAAGTAATGGCTTATGTATTGATTTACTCCATCCGTCACAAAATAATGTCCAAAAAATATTCAAATTTACTCATGGTTAAGAGAAAATTTGTTCTTTTTTAGACACGCTATGGGACGGAGGGAGTAGTTATTTTCATATAAAGACGCTAGATAGAACTGATTCTTGTTTGTATATTTCTTGGTTATACACACACTCCTATACCCTGTGAGTTTGAACAGAATTTGTGTCATTTCTCTCGTTGTTGTCGGTCTCATCATCGATCTTGTGTTTCCGGTCGGTTGCCAAATCAGCAAAAGATTGATAACTTGCAGAAAGCCAAAGGTTGCTTAAGGTAAGACCAATTGTAACCTCTATACACTTTTTGGGAATTCTGAACTACGATTTAGTTGTGAGGTTGAAGATGAAGAGATTTGAGCGTGTTTCGCTTGTGATTTCGTTGTAAGATTGGAAGGGTAACAGTAGAAAATTATCTTCGATTTTATGGTGGAAGAATGAATATGTGATTTATCATTATCATTTTCTTTTATGGGTATCTTTGAGTAGAACAACTGCTTAGAACTAGTTTATAGAATCATCTCCTAGCTAGCTTAAATTCATGGCAACACATACATCACAACTTTTTATTTTTTAAAATAGGTTTCCAAAGGTTCAACTTCTAAATGGAAAATATCATTTTCTCTTTCATCCAGCATCAACTGTTTCTGACTTTCTGTGTGATCTATTATTTGAAATTCATGTGTTAAAAATATATGTTTCCCTAGTCTGCACAGAATCCATCATCCTGTACTCCCTCCCTCCGTCCTTCCCATTTTTTTTAGATTAACTTTCATTAAACTCAGACCAATAATTTAGTTAATTTTTGATTGAGTTTTTATTTTTAATTTCAGCAAAAATGGTGACAAAAACAGTGGATTTACGATCAGATACAGTGACCAAACCAACTGAATCAATGCGAGCAGCAATGGCAAATGCTGAGGTTGATGATGATGTCTTGGTTTACGACCCCACAGCCCGACGGCTTGAAGCAGAAGTGGCTAAAATCACAGGAAAAGAAGCAGGCTTGTTTGTTCCTTCAGGCACAATGGGTAACCTCATAAGTGTTCTTGTTCATTGCGATATTAGGGGAAGTGAAGTGATTCTTGGTCATAATTCTCATATCCATATATATGAAAATGGCGGACTTTCGACCATTGGCGGGGTCCATCCAAGAACTGTCAAGAATAATGAAGATGGAACCATGGATATTCATCAGATTGAAGCTTCCATTAGGAATCCTAACTTTGAGATTTGCTTCCCAAGAACTAGGCTTATTTGCCTTGAAAATTCTCATGGAAAGTAAGAACTATTTATCTTCGAATTTTTAATTATAAAGTTAGTTTTAAATTGATACTTCCTCCGTTTCAAAATGCATGTCGTTTAAGGAGTTAAAACTTGCTCCAAAATATTTGACACTTTACTATTATATTATTTCGGATTATTCACCCATGTATGGCATACCAGTTACACCCTTATTTACAAGGTTCTAAAAAGCGTTAGGCGGACGCTAGGCGGCGGAGCCGGGCCTAGCGCCTAGGCGGGGACTAGTCGGGATTAGTCGGGACCTAGGCGGAGTTTAGAACTAGGCGTTGGAGAGGGGCCTAGCGCCTAGGCGGGGCCTAGCGCCTAGGCGGGGCCTAGGCGCCCTTAGGCGGGGTCTTTTAGAACGCTGCTTATTTATGATTGTGAAGTATTCATTGTACAAGCATTTCATTTCCTAGGTAATTGAAATATTAAAGGTTACACCAGCCTTTTTCACATGTATTAATCACATTTCTTAATATGTGTGAAGAAGTTTAAAACGTCTTATACTTTGAAACGGAGGGAGTATATATGTGCTTCAAATTGGTATAATTTACCTTGTTATTTCAATGATTGTTTATCTGATCTACTTTAATTCTTATTGTTATAACATATCTATGTAGAAAATAGAAAATAAATCAATCATACAACACAACGATATACGTGGTTCACCAAATTGGCTACGTCCACGGGCAGAGGACAAAAATATTATTATCAACCTGCAATCACCAAATACAATCTCTAATCTAAAGCACAAACTTCTTGATCAAAAGAATTCACAACTGTGTAAACTTTAGATCTAGAGAAACAGAGAGACAAGAAACCGTTGAAACACCTAGAATTATTGATCTCTATCACACTAGGAATTACAACCTAAAAAACTGTTAGGGAATAGGGCTTATTTATACTGCCTAGTGCTAACCCTGCACAAAACTGCTGCTGATTAGGCCCATATCGGGGTACCACGCGATCGCCCCAAAGGGAGTGAGCGATTGCGCCCTTTGGACATTAACTTCGCGCGATCGCCCCATTGGCTGGGCTCGGTCGCCCCCTTCGGTCAGTCACATGAATTACTGGTTTGTCCTTTGTTCGATCCCCTAAGTTGTTTCCAAGTTAAATGGCATCAAACCCAATAAATCTTCACCTTGACATCTAACCTCCCGATCAAAAATAGAACTCCCCTTTGCCTGAGATGTGTTATGCCAAACACCAAACTTGTCCTCCGGACAACCAAAACTGTATATCCCTAGACACCCAAATGTGTTAAGACGAACACCAAAAGACTTGCTGCAATAGTTGATCAGACACATTCAACAAGTAAACAAACGTATCCCCCCGGACACCCAAGCTGTGCTGCGCCGAGCACATCGATGTGTCTCCAAGACACCCAAATGTGCCACTGCAGTAGTAGGCACTCAAAATTGCCCCAACCGACAATTGGGCAAATCCAGTCGACATTGGATCTTGCAAACCCAAACAAATGAAGCGGCCATATTCGTGAAATCCCCAACGGTACGTACAATTTCCTCGCTTCCCAATTGTGTGTGTTGACCTACTAATCGCGGGTTGCCCAGTTCAACTCCACCTTGAGTAACTTGATACTCCACTTGTTTGTCAACCACCCCACACGAAGCCATGCAACATGTTTCTTTCAGATGTGTCTCTACCATACCCTCTATTGTACGATGCTCGACACCCAAACCCAAAAATGTAGAACCTTGGAGGACGTACAAAGAACCTTGTTTTACCCCTTTCAGAATTACATTCGAACCCCATGCAGATGTTTACTGGTCCACCTTCACATTTGAAACTGTATCCCATCTTGTCTAGCCGACTAAGCAATATCAGATTCTTCGTTGCACAAAACTGCCGCTGATCAGTCCCATACCGGGGTACCGTGCGATCGCCCCAAAGGGAGTGCACGATCGCGCCCTTTGGACAGTAACTCCGCGCGATCTCCCCCTTGCCTGGGCACGGTCGCCCCCTTCGGTCAGTCACATGAATGACTGATTTGCCCTTTTTTTTCCACTACTCACACACACACACACGCACACATGCACGCACAGAAGCGCCTAGGAGATAAATCCTAGGGAGAGAAAGCCTTCCCTCTAACTTCTGGGGGGATTGAACCCATGACTTCCCTCTAACTTCGGTCAGTCACATGAATGACTGATTTGCCCTTTGTTCAATCCCCTAAGTTGTTACCAAGTTAGATGGCATCAAACCCAACACTTATAGTGGATTTTACCTTATAACATATACTTATCTTTCATTATACATTTGTGATGTAGCACTGGTGGTAAATGCATTTCCGCGGAGTACACAGACAAGGTTGGAGAACTAGCAAAAAAACATGGCCTAAAGCTTCACATTGATGGGGCCCGTATTTTTAACGCGTCTGTTGTAAGTGAAATATTTTTCATGTTTTCGCTTTCAAGTTGCTTTAAAGAGCTTCATGTAATGCATATTGTAGTATCCTGTCTCGGTTCTTTGAGAATGCAGCCTATTGAAGTTGGTTTTCGCAACTCTATTTAGTCGTTAACTTGATGAAATTATTTTTGCAGGCACTTGGTGTTCCAGTTGACAGGCTTGTCCAGGCTGCTGATTCAGTTTCAGTATGAGCCTTTCATTGTACTGAATTTCTAAGAAACAAATGGAGTTCAAATCTTCTGTACTACTTTTATGTACCACAATCTCTACCTGTACCACTGTTGATCCAATGGTTTACATGTTTGGATGACCTCATCATGACGTCAGCCCTAATGATTGTGAACCGTTGAATCATTAGTGGTACATGGTGATACAAAAAATAGTACTCCGTACAAGAAGTCTGGTCACCTAAGAATGAGGCTCTAGCCCTTTGATGCAAATTTACCGTTTACTATAAACATCTTACCATTTCGAAGAGCATTTTTTCCTAAAACCCTTTCATTATATAATTGTGAATCTTTATTGTTTTACAGGTATGCCTATCCAAAGGTCTCGGTGCTCCAGTTGGAACTGTTATTGCTGGTTCGGAAGCCTTTATTAACAAGGTATTGCTCATACTTTTGCAAAGCTCAATGGACTTCTCTCTCTCCCTCTCTCTTTTGAATCCTGGTAGTTGATTGGTTTTGTGATGGCCTTTTGTAGGCAAGGGTTCTGAGGAAAACATTAGGTGGCGGAATGAGACAGGTTGGTGTCCTGTGTGCTGCTGCTCTTGTTGCATTAAAGGAAAATGTTGAAAAGCTTGAAGGTGATCACAAGAATGCCAAGATTTTAGCAGGTGGTAATATTTGGATTCTGATAGATTTTTCCGTCTGCATATTTTAGCAATTGATTGAAATGATTTTCATTTGTTTATACATTTCTCTGCACTAAGTTTTTGTCCTCGGAATATATATTTGAAAGTGATATGAGTTGTCTTTGCTTCTCTCAATTGTGTTGTTCGGGTTTTTTGTTTTTCAGAGGGGCTGAATGACATAAAAGGACTTAGAGTGGACATTGCTTCTGTGGAGACCAATATTGTATGTAGTCTACATTCTGCCATTACAAGTACTCCGTATCAAATAATAAGAAACTGCCTTAGTTTGGTAACATAGTAATATCAACATGCTCAATCGTTGTCAGACCAAGTTCAATTCAGACAGCTTAAACATCTTACCTTTGCTTACTCAACTGCAAAACAGGTTTATTTTGATATCCTAGAGGGTTCAAATATGACAGCAGCAAAGCTAAGTAAAACTTTGGAAGAACATGGCATACTTCTGATGCGTGATAGCTTGACCAGGTGTGTGTACCCTTCTTTCTCATCCAAGTCTCCTTCAGTTGTAATTTATGATAATTGGGGCCTGTGCAATCGACCTACACATCAGTCTGGCTCACAGCCGACCCAGATTTCATCTTCCACAAATGGATGACCCTTATTGTTGGCCAAAAATACAATCTTATCCTTAATAGAGTAATTTAAAGAACAAAACTAGACGAAGACTGCACGGCCCGGGTCTGTATTTTATGTAGTCAATCATTGTTGTATACTTGTTTTGGCAAGCAGCTTGGATTTTGCTTACTCGTACAAGATCAAAGTAGTAAATGTTGATGCCATCTTTTGTTATGGTTGCAGGATTCGAATTGTCCTTCACCACCAAGTTTCTACAAGTGATGTGCAGTATACCCTGTCATGTGTTAAGGTAATACAGGGTCATCGGTCGAATCTATTTAATTAATAATGTACTTTAGTTAATTTTGTCTCTTGCAGAATCGCTAAACACGCTTTGTTCTTGTTCTTTGGTTTGATTATTGCAGCAAGCTATGACTGGAGAGGCAGATGTAAATGGTTGCATCTAAGGCAAACACAAAATGTATCATAAAGATTTCCATTTTGTAATGATGTTTGAATTTATTTATTTCAGTATGATAATAACTTGGTATTTCCACAGAAATATAATTTTGATCTGATTTCTCAATTCACAAATGCTTATGATTTTCCCTTTACAAGATAGAAATTAGAAAAGTACAGGCCAACTGAAGCCATTTGGTAAGGTTTGTTGTCGGCTGTTACACTGCAACGGTCAATTTATTGCGATACTGCAACAGTCAAAGTGAATAGAGGCCAAGTTTGCTTATTTCGATAATGAGCTGCAAATATCAAATTGGTTTGTTGTGGAACCCTCGAAAACTTATTATCTCTATCGAACGCTTAAAAAAAAGGGGATGTGGTCAAATTCGCACCAAACGCTAAAGCAGTTCAAAATCCGTATGTAAAGATATAAAAGTGTTAATCAAAGCCAAAGGAACAAAAAGTGACTTGGACAGATGATTTCAAATCTGACCAAAATGAAATTACAAGTGAACCAAATACTAATATCATCTAATATTAGTTCTAATTTTAATCCTGAAAAGAACTTACAACACAGAATGGGAATCTTTAGTGTGGTCCTCATCTCCAACTTTTCACTTATGAAGCACACTCTTCTTGGGCTGCCTTGATTTCTTTTGAATATGATTCTGCAAAAAAGCCAAAATCACAACAAAAAATGTAAACAAAAAAAAAAAAACAAAGTATATCCAGAAAATAAGGCGAAACGAAATAATTCACCTTCTGTCTTTCCAATGCTTCAACATCTGTTCGCTCTCTCCAATTGCTCTTCCGCAGTTTTATTGGGCGATTACCTACATACTTGCCTTAAATAAAAAAATCACTCTGAAATAATTAGCAACCTTCTCTTACAAATAGCTAAAATTTGGTATAACAATCAATAAAGACCGAGTAACAAATACTCCCTCCGTCCCGCATACCATTTCCATTTGTGTTGTGGCGCGGAGATTAAGAAAAAGTGTAAGTGATGTATGTGTTGTGAGTATGAACAGTGGGGTAGAAGAGAGAGTGGGAGGAATAGTAAGTTGATTGGTGTTGTGATTATAAAAGTAAAGTAGAAGAGAGAATAAGTGGGAGGAATAGTAAAGATTCTTTGCCATTTTGGAAAACAAAAATGGTATGCGGTACGGAGGGAGTATATTCAAGTAGAAGAATCAAGAATATGCATGACCAAAGACAGATAACTTACCGTTCATTTCTTTAAGAGCAGCAGCAAGATCTGTTGGGTTGGAAAAACTAACAAATCCGTATCCCTTTGTCTTGCCAGTCCGTTTATCTCTGACAACCTAGCACCACAGGAAAAAACACAAAATCAACTAGAGAGTAACAACCATGCAAAGAGGAAAGAAAATAACAGTCTGTTCTACCCATATGTCATGCTCCACTTGACGAGTCCCCTTCAACAAATTAAGCTAATAGCAAATGACTTTCAGATTTTACCCTTTGTAGACCAAATTTAAATCAGGAAAACTGTTCTGAAATTGGGGACCGTTGCGGAAATCAATATACCAGGAGTACTATGTTTGACTTTCAATCGTGGTGTCCTATTGACTTTAAAACATGGACTCTTGAGATTAAAAAAAAAATGGAACAATGACAACATAACAATATAATCTTGATCTCCAGGTTCGACACTGGCCACTCATGCTTTAAGATATTCATTGAAAAATGCTTCCATTAACACTTTGAAATCTGATTCACAGAGATGCTTGCATGTGTGGGGCGGGAAAGAGTCTCTGATGGATGTGGTTTTACCCATCCAAAAGATATGTCCCTAAGCCTATTTTCTGTTCGAATCCTTGGGAATTTAATGTATTTTTGAGTGTTTTGATAGTCCATGAAGGCCAGGTCAAAGCTGAGTCAAAATGGGGCAATTCTGCATTTGGCACGAGTGGAGCACGACTGAAGAAGAGTGGAGCACGACTTGGGAACGAATGGAGTCAAGTTAATTCCAAGTAATTACTCAGAACGAGTGGGCATTAGTGGCACGACTCGTTCTCACGAGTGGAGTTCATGTACGACTACAGCCAAGCTACTCAGAACGAATGGAGGGGTCTGTCACGACTCGTGAGCACGACTGGGACTGAAGGGCACGACTCGTGCTAATTAGCACGACTCGTGCCAGTACGCGTTTTGTGACGTCATTCCGGATTTTGGAGCAGATTTTGATGAATCTTGTGAATTCCTTTTCCTAGTTGATTAAGGACTGCATTGAGGAGTATATAAACTCCCTTTATGATTATTATTGAGGACCTTTTTTTGTCATATATTCTTGCCTAGGGTTTGAAGATTGGAGAGTTTTATTTTCAAGGTTTTTGCAAGTATTTCAGGTTTGATGTATTGTTGTTATTCATATTTTGTGATGTCAATCCGGAATATGAGTAGCTAATTTCTTTGTAGTTCACGGATTGGTGTAGCCCGTATTTGAACTTTATGTTATATATTTAACTTCTATTTAATTGTGGAGTTAGTTCATCCTAGTATTCTTAATTTTTATATTTGGTACAAGTCCTGCACTTGCGTGGGGAATTGTGCAAGAACACTATTAGGATGATTAGACTCGATTGAGGATCTTGCGTGAATCGATTGAGTCTAGGTTTCATTAATTCTTTTGTGCTTAATGAATTGAGTTGTTGTCAATTTGATCTTGCGTGATAATTGATAATTGCTCGATAATAAATTGCAATCCGGCAATCGAACCGTCCCAATTCTTACAAAAGCGAAGAAGCCCTAAATCCCAATTAATATTTTATCATTTAAAAGCATAAAGGGAGAATATGTGGTGAACCCAATCCGTGGGCTAGTTGTTAAATCCTTGAATTTCTTCTGCGAGTTTGCGTAATTGCTACTTTAGTTGTTTAATTGTCGTGTTTTTCTTTCATCATTAGTTTTTAATAAATCAAATCAAAAACCCCACTTTGTTACTTTTTGCATTAATTAAATCTACTTGTTAAAACCAACGAGTCTCTGTGGTTCGACCCCTGCTCGTGCATATTGCTACACCGGTAGTGAGTACACTTGCTCGATTTTTATTACTAGAGAAATTTTCTCCATCAAGTTTTTGGCGCCGTTCTTGCAGTGGACATTGTGATCTTTAACAAGTTTATTTAATCGGTGCATGTTTGGTCGCCGGTCATTGGATCCTAATTTGGTTCCTTTGAACGACGATATAGACGAGGAATTGAGAGAGGCATTCCCTCTACTCGAGTGAGTGAAATCGAGTACGATACTTACGTCACCGGGACGAAGAAGAATTAATTGAATTGAAAACTTCTTCCACCGAGGAAGAAGAAGAATTTAATTTTGTGATGGCGGACCAAGTCATGAATACATTTGCTAGGCCAAGAGTCGACACATCGGTGTCGTGCATAGTGTTGCCCGACGCAAAGACTAGCTTATGAAATCAAAGGCCAATATTTTAACATGATTCCTAATTTTTATGGTCTTGCAGGTGAGGGATGCGTTAGCGTTTTGAGAGAATTTATGTCTACCTTGAGTGGGTTCCCTACAAAAGAGGGTGTTACCTCGGAGCACTTCGAGACCGAAGTGTTTCCCTTATGCATTAAAAGACAAAGCCAAAACTTGGCTATTGTTACTTCCTTCCAAAGAGCATCACTACTTGGGATCTTTACATGATGTTTTTCTCACTAAGTTTTACCCTTATGATGCGTTGACAAATTTTAGGGTGAAAATTATGGGATTTGCTCAGAAGCGGGGAAGCCTTCCACGATGCATGGGATAGGTTTAAAATGTTGCAAATTCGGTGCCCCACCATAACTTCCTGCTTCTATGCCGCATCAAACTTTCTATGGGGCTTTATCCCACGAATACCAATCAATGGTAGATAATGCGGCAGGAGGTAGTTTGGGAAGTAAGACTGTCCAAAGAATGCCAAGAAGCATTTGAGATGTTGAGTGCTAACTCTCAACAAAAGGGATCTAGGGGGGTAACAAGGGGAGTGAATGAGGTAGGGCTAAACAAAGAAATGGCCAAGCAGTTTGCATTATTGAACCAAAGATTTGATAAGTTAGCTATGCAAAATGCTTCTTCTTCTACTATGCCTTCTGCTGCTCATCTTGTAAATGATTTTTGTGCTAATTGTGGTCCTAACACTCATGCTACTAATTGTAAGTACCCCAATCTGGATCACTCCCTTTCAAACACACGGGAAACACCGTAGACTCATCCACGCAGTCTCAGAGACCTCTCTCACTCAAAACCCTCTCAAAACCCTCTCAAACCCCCAACCAAACCAAGGGAGGAGCCTTTCTGGGATAAAAAGGGACAAAAGGACCTTTTGGGAATTTTCAGGAAATCAGAAAAGCAATTAAGGTCCGTACGGACCTCTTTGTTTCAATGATTACTAAATCCCTTAAAGTCCACAATATTCCCTCAAATCCCTAAGAAATGATGACTTCCTGCAGAGTTGGTCCGTACGGACCTCTTTGCATGCAAGATGGTCCGTACGGACCTTCTTGCATGGGGACATCATCATTCCGTAATATTCTCCATCATTGCAGGTGCCCTCAAATCGAGGAAATCAAAAATTCTGGATAACCAAGAAGGTCCGTACGGACCTCTTTGCTCCGAAATTATTACTATAAATAGAGGGCTCCCCCTCCTCATTTTCACAGACCTCCCTCTTCTCTCTTCCTCCCTTAGCCTTCCTCGGCTCCCCTCTAAGTCCTCTCGAGGCACTCCCGCCCCTTCGGATCCTTCCGAGGCCTTCCGAGCTCCACTTGTGGTGCTCCGAAGCCTCCCGAGCGCTCCCGAGACGCTCCCGCGCCGCCCCGAGGCACTCTCGAGGTACTACGAGGCCCTCGTGGTACTCCGAGGCCTTGCTCGGTCTTTTCCACGGTGTCCCGCTCTTTCCGAGTCAAACCGACGATCCCAAACCACGCCGAAACTCCGCCCGAGTGACTCCTGCCACCACAACGCACGCCGAACCTCGCCCGGAGTGATCCCGACGATCCCCACGCACGCCGAACCTCTCGCCCGAACGCAGCCTGCAACCTCAACTCACGCCGAAACTCTGTCACGTACAACCGGCATCTCCCGAAGCAATCCCGATCCATACCGAACGCTACTCCGACCTCAAACACTATTCCCTGCGGAAGACAGACACGAACCAACATTGGTAAGGCTTCCTTCCTATTCTATTTCAATACATTTCAATACATAGCATACAATGTAGACATCCGATACAAAGATGCATTTTTAAAAGCACACACACACACACAACTTTTTAAAGGATATTAGGGGTATCCGAAAGACTCGTTTTACGAGGCTACTCGGGTGAGCTCTAATATTCTAATATTCTCTTCCCGGGAGTCATCGACCTCCGAACTCAAAATCTCATCACACAAAAACAGCTTTAAAATTATCTTTAAACCGATGCCCTTTTTCAATGTTTTGGGCTTAATAAAAACGGCGTGGCGACTCTACAAAATGCGAAAGCAAAACGGCGAGACACCTCCAACACGCAACGCTAAGACGGAACAAGCCGGATGTCGGGCGCGATTGTCTTGCCTCTCGGATCCGGGCGACTTCCCGAACAAATGCGAGATGCCGGGCTCCGCGCGAGCCGGATCCGGGTAATTTCGGTTGGCGACTCATTGGGGAAATTTGTTTTAAAAACTTTTAAACAAAACAAAAGATTTTTAAAACGATGATGAGGGTCAAACTTTCATTTTACCCCTTCCTTTAATCATTGTGTGTGTGTGCACGTGCTTCGTTTTTATTTTACAAAAAAAATAAAAATACAAAAAAATGCATCAATATACATCTGCGCATACATTTAAAATTCTTCAAAACTCTGTTTTACTCGTAAAAGAATTTTAGAGACCGCACACTACGCGCACCGCCGCCTCGGTTACACCGCACTCTACTCACACCGTCGCCTCGGTTACACCGCACACTACGCGCACCGCCGCCGGATACACCGCACACTACAACCCTCAACCCGGAGTGGTCTCGGTTGCAGTCCGTTAGGTCTTCCTAGGCCTCTTGGGCGCGCACGGGATCATTCCAAACATCCCATCCTAGCCAAGCGTCAACCCCGCACGTTTGAGTCTTGAGTCACACTCTGTCCGGACTCGGTTGGTTTTTACCACCCGTGTCATACACTGGATACATATACCATGCCGGCCATTTTCGAGTCAAGGCTCTAACTCAAGATCCTCGCGCAAGCAAAGCGATGAAAGGTCATGCTAAAATCTTGACTCGATCTTGATTTCCGAAGCTACACCTGACGATGTTCCGTCCCGGATATACATCCATGCTCGCATGACACCATGTCATCACGCCTTTGATACGTCGCCCATGACGATATGACCCACCAACGCCTAACGTCGCTGCATCCACTTGCGCAAGCAAGGTAAAGAGAGGTCAATGCGCGAACTCTCGACTCGATCTTGACTCGGTGGCCGGCTCGGTTCACTATTCACATGGCTAACGCATCAAAACGAACATGACAGCTCGGTCCTTAGGTTCGATTTTTCTTTAGGCCGGTGGAAACCGCTTGCACTATGTGACCCTCGCCTGGGGCCGTCCACCGGGATGTCGAAATACAGTGCAAAACGAGGGGCTTATAGCCGCACGTATGGTCTCCATCGACCCAGATCTAGCATAGTTGCGAAAAAGAAGAGCAATCTTTTCCAACCTACCTAGGACTCGAGAAAACATGTTTTAAGTAAATTAAAACAACAAAAAAATCAAAAATAAAAGAAACTAAACCGCATGCCACGTGAGCTTTCCCCTTTTATCCCGTTAGGCCATTCCCGTGTCTAAACCTTGCCCATCACCCTCCAGCCTAACAGAGAGTGGTCGAGAGTACCCGGAACCCGTCTCCCAAAGGTCAAAACAAAGAAGGTCCTACCTCCTTCCCACTCGTCACCAGATACCCGTCAATTCCCGTACGGCCAAGTCGGTGGATAACAAGGATGAGAACGGGACCTTACCCCCAAGAAATTTCCCAACACCGGAAGAAGTTTGGCAGTGTCCTCATGGCTATTGAGAAACGTCAAGGTGAGCAACAAGCTCGGATCGAAGGTGCCATGCACCACTTCGGAACCTTAGCCACCCAACTACCCGGGGCTTCCTAAGCCACGATCGCTCCTACAGACCTCTAACATCTCTCATTTGTCTCCCGTAAGTCAACCCGTTACCCTCGTACGAGCCATGCAGTTATGACGTAAGACCACAAGACCTTCCAGAGGAAAGCCCGCCCATCCAGCCTCCCGAGGTCCCGTACTCACCGCCGAACAACGAACACATTCGGTGGGACGCCCGCGGTGCAGTGCTTGTCCGGAAATGGAATTCCGTGATGCAATGAACGAGGGCCGTCCTCGACGAAAGAAGAAGCTATCTTCTCAACAAAAACCGAAAAAGAGGTATGAATCCGGTGATCCCACGCCGGAACCCTTGGAGAACCCTCGTGAAAGTTTGACTACTATGTCATCTACTCCAAAGAAATCTCCCCCCTAGCTCTCGCACAGGCCACGGCAATGTTTGCTCCATGATCACCGGGACGAGCTTCGCACCGCCACCGAAGGCCCGAAGGTCCAGATAATCCAACCCCGTCTTGGGAAGATCTCAAAGCCACTATTGATGCTTCAAGAAAGCCATGACAAATAACGAATTGAAATGCGCAGCCCGGCCTTACGCCAATCGTGCTCCTCCCACTCCGTAAACGGGAGAGACAAGCAAAACCATAAGTCCAGAGGTGAATGTTCCGACACGTTCCGGCCAAATCCGGTGGAATCCTCCACGGACAGACAAAAGGCCAGCCATACCGAGCCACGAACCGAAAAGGGGCCCTACGCCAAAGAAGCCGAAACCTTGGACCCAAAGGTCAAGATCCCGTCTTGACACAGCTCAAGCGCACTCAGCTAACATCTCACTCTGGTCCTTACTCACTTCATCTTACCCGCACAAGCTCAAGTTGGAAGAAAGCCCGGCCTGCACTACGGTTCCCATCACAAAGGACACCCGATGAAGCAGCCGATGATTGGCAACGTCAATTACAAGAATATCATCACCTTCACAGAGCTCGATCTTCCAAAATTTGGGGCCGACTCACAACGAGCCTCTCTACATACCGCTCAACCGGACGAGCGCCGTCTCCTCGGGTGTTGGTAGATGGAGGATCATCCATGAACGTCCTTCCACCAAAATGATGGATTTGCTAGGGATCAAAGCAACCGATCTAAAACCCTCGACTGTGCAATCAAGGCATACGACTCAACATCCCGCCCGCCTTGGGAATAGCCACCTTCAACCTTTGGTTTGGAAAACAAATGGTCCCGACAGCATTTCCAAGTCATCGACATCCCAATCACCTTCACTGCCATTTTGGGACGCCCTCGCTACATCGAGATCAATGGGGTGGCATCCACTCTCCATCAATGCGTAAAGTTCGTCCAAGGAACAGATTCGACCATCATCTACGGCGACAAAGATAAGTCCACGAAAGGACCGACACCAACGGCGTCCCGGTCTTAGAAATCAAACCCGACGATGATGGCATGATGCTAACAGGTTCACCATCGAAAGCCCAAAGGCCCAAGTGTGCCACATAGACTCGCCTTTGATTTGGGACAAGATCCCTCCCCCGATGAAAATGATGAAGCACATGAACTACATCCCGGGCTCGGTTTGGGAAAACGCCATCGTGGCACTCAACAGATCATCAATATCAAAGAATGTAATACCCGCACGGCCTCGGGATACTCTCCTACTCCCGAACACATTGCGGAGGACAAGCGAGCCGCACGAAAACGCTCCACGTATAACAAAAGAGGCTTCGCACGCAATCTCCGATCTTCGTCCTTACAGCCTTCGACATGACTGACCAAGTACTTCACAAGGAAGGCCGGCAACTTGGAAGAAGATCCGTAAAAGGGAACAGAGCCGATCGCCGCCAAACAAAGCCGGCCGACAACCATGGACAAGCTCCAAAGCAGTAACCTCGGCGAGATTCAGAGGCCTCAAGCCAAATCCCGTCCGAAGAGCATTCCTCGACACACCGCCCGCCGGATCCACAACCACCACTATTCACAATGAATTTTGGTTCAAGAAAACCCCTCTTTCGCAGAAGAACTCGAAAACTCTCTCGTCAACACTCCCGCCTTCAACAAGCGGGACGAGTCCGCATTCGAGCTAGTAATGCCCAAGACAAAAGCAAGAGACTCCGCAGACGATGCTTGGGACGAACCACCGCTACACTGGCTTCTTCAAAGAAGAAATCGAGATGCCGATCTAATCGATTTTGTTTCGATAACTCGTGATAGCAATGATCGGGAACGGTGACATAAAGCCTTTCAAGCCCCATCTCCTATCAAGCTCATTGCCACTCAATAATCGGGCCACATTCTCCTGACCCACCGCCAAAGAAAAAGGACATGATCGAACAACTTGGTCTCGACCCTCGAGTCCTAGAGTCTAGTGTCAAAACTCATCCCGAGTCCATTAGCTTTGAATTTGAGTCTCTCGAGTCATCCGACGGCCTCACGCCGAAGATTACGAACTCATTGCACAATAATGTATTCCCGTATGCTCTTAATGAATGCTTCGATCTTTCCGAGTATCCTCTCATTGCATCTTTAACAACCGATAAATTAACTAACACACAAACAAGCTTAATAACGATTCACTTGATAAAGAAGCGTACACATTAAACGAACAATACATTAAGCACATCTTTAAGCATGTTGTCAAACGAGAGAAAAACCTAGCCCAAGCCGCCGAGGAGGTTTTAACCAAAGTGAATTTGGGAACCGCCGAAGAGCCAAAAGAGACGCAAATCGGAAGTTTCTTCACCTAAGCAGCAGCAAGACGCATTGACCGCACCGCCAAAGAGTTCGTGGATGTGTTCGCTGTCTTACCGAGACATGCCCGGATTAGATCCTAACATTGTAGAGCACCGGATTCCCCCAAATCCCGAGGCTAAGCCCATCAAGCAAAAGCTACGCCGAATCAAGCGAATGGTCTTTACAAGTCAAAGAGGAGATCGAAAAATGCTCCGCGTCGGCTTCATCGTGGTGATCGAGTACCCCACATGGCTCTCCAATATCGTCACTGGCCACCAAGGCCAATGGAAAAGTACGCCTCGGCTGCGTGACTTCCGAGATCTCAACAAAGCAAGTCCCAAGGACGATTTTCCACTACCCAACATCGACATGTTGGTAGACACTACAGCCCAATTTCGAAGTCAAGTCCTTCGTGGACGGTTTTGCTTCTGCTACAATCGATCAAGATGGCCGAAGAAGACCAAGAAAAGACAAATTTTCACAACCCCTGGGAACCTATCAAGCTACACAAGAATGCCGTTCGGACTAAAGAACGCTGGGGCTACTCTACCAACGGCAAAGAACCGCCCTCTTCCACGATATGATCCACAAAGAGATCGAAGTGTACGTCGATGACATGATCGTTCACTCAAAGGGATCGACTGACAACACCTCGCTGCACTGAGAAAATTCTTCAATCGCCTCCGAAAACACTCAATGAGGCTTAACCCCGCCAAATGCACATTTGGGGTTAGCCGAGGCAAGGTTTTGGGATACATGGTCACCGAGAGAGGCATCGAGGTGGATCCTCAAAAGATCAAAGCTATCATCGAAATGAGACCACCGCAAACTCGCACAGAGGTGAAAAGCTTCTATGGGCCGCCCGCAATATATCGCCCGGCTCACAACCACCGACCTCTATGTGCGAGCCAATCTTCAAGCCGATGAAGAAGAACGCCGACATCGAATGGAACTCGTAATGCCAAGATGCCTTTGAAAAATAAAGCATACCTTGTGAGTCCTCCGATTCTCTCGTCCTCCCCACGAGGAAAAGCCACCGTTGCTATACCTAATCGTGACCGACACCGCAGCTGGAGCCATGCTCCGTCAAGAAAAGAAAGAGTCACGGGTCGAAAACGCCATCTACTTCGCGCCGAAAGTTTCAAGGCAAATAACTCAATTACTCGCCCTCGAGAAAACCTCGCGCAGCTCGTATGGGTTGTCGGGAAACTACGGCACTACATGCGCCGCACACGCACACTTGGTTTCCAAAATGGACCTGGCCTAAGTACCTCTTCGACAAACCATCTCTCGTCAATGAGGCTCGCCAAATGGTCTTTCTTCCCGGCGGAATTTGACATCAAGTACGTAAACCAAAAGTCAATCAAGTGGACGGGCCATGGCCGAACAACCGGCCGATTTCCCAACCGACGAGGCTCGAGGCCCCGAACCACAATTTCCAGACGAGGGAATCTTCGCAATCGAAGGCGAAAACCGATGGCAACTATTCTTCGACTGAGCGGCCAACCAAAAGGGAAACCGCATCGGTATGCTTCTTGGTGGATCCCAAGGACGAGCACACCCCAATTGCTATAAAGCTCAATTTCGAGGTAACCAACAATGCCGCCGAATATGAAGCCTCGCGCCGCCGGACTACAAGCCGCACTCGAGAGGAATGTCCGTAAACTCGAAGTTTATGGGGACTCACCTGATCATCAACCAAGTCTCCAACAAGTGGAAAACCATAGACCCGGCTTGCAAAAATACCATGCCCGCATGTGAGGACCTCATCACACAATTCGAAGAGGTCACCTTCCATTACTTGCCAAGAGACCGAAACAGTTTGCAGATGCCTTAGCCACCTCGCCTCCTCAGTGGAAATCCCCGAAGGAAAAGCAATCAAACCCTTCAAAGCCTGACGAAAGGAAATTCCCCGCCACCGTCATGAGATCGAACCGTAACCTAAGCCCGTCAACGAGCCACGGTATAACCAGATCTTCCAATACCTCAAGAACGGGAAACCACCTTCATGAACAAGGAAGACCCACACACGTAAGGGGTCAAAACCAAGAGCATCATGGCCCTAAAACGCCTTGCCTCTCACTTCGTCATCCTCTGGGACACGTTATACAAGAAACGCTACCACGGGCCACTCCTACGCCGCGCGCCCAAGAAGAAGCAAGCAAGTTCATGAACGAAGTCCACAATGGGGCTTCGCGGTCCCCACATGAACGCCGTAGCCCCGATGCAAATCATTCTCAGATGGGCTACTACCGGATCTCCATGGAGGCGCATTGCATCCACTTTGTCCGAAGCCGCGACAAGTGCCAACGGTTCTCCAACCTCAATCATCTACCGCCCCACGATCTCTACCGCATGACTACACTCGCCCTTCGCCACTGGGGAATTGACGTCATCGGGAAAATCGCTCCGCCAGCAAAGAATCTGGCCACGAGTTCATCTTAGTAGCCATCGACTACTTCACCAAACGGGTCGAAGCCAAGTCCTACAAGGTACTCACCTCCAAGAAGGTCGCGCATTTCCTCAAGGAAAACATCATATGCCGATACGGCATCCCAAATGAGGTCATATCGCATAACGGCTCACACTTCGAAGGGGAATTCGACAGCACCGCCGGCTGAATTCAAGATCACACGTCACAAATCTTCTCCCTACCGCCACAAACAAACGGCGCCGTGGAAGCAAAGAAACAAAACCCTCGAACGGATCATCCGAAAATGACCACCCGAGGACGAGATTGGCCCGAGAAGCCGCACTCTTGCACTTTGGGGCTACCGCGCACATCGGGCCGAATGCCCACGGGAGAAACCCCATTTGCCCCGACATACGGATGGAAGCCCTTCCCATCGAGCTAGAAATTCCCTCACTCCGAGTGTCGCCGGCTGAAAATGACATCAACGAAGTCGAATGGCCCGAAGCCGACATGACGAATTGGCTCGCTAGACGAGCGACGACTAAAGGCCATGGAACACGTCCGAGCCTATCAAAGCAGATGGCTAGAGCTTTCGACAAGAAAGTCAAATCCCGAGACATCGTGGAAGGTGACCTCGTACTCAAAGAAAAGCCTCCCACTCGAACCAACCCACCGGGAAAATGGGAACCCACATGGATCGGCTCCTTTCGTGGTTCAAAAGATCTTCTCCTGAGGCGCCATGAAGCTAATGTACCTAGACGGCAATCCCTTCATGAATCCAAATAACTAAGCAAACTTCGCAGATACTTCGCCCGAAGAAGAACAACTGCATCTCTTGGCACTCCATGTAGTGTCGAACTACGTGCACTCCGAGCCCTCTAGTCCGGGGAACGTAGGCAACCTTAATTGGTCCGGCCTAAAAATACACAAAAAAGTCAAAAGTT
Organism: Adenophora triphylla var. japonica; assembly: GCA_022495995.1. Classification (NCBI taxonomy): domain Eukaryota; kingdom Viridiplantae; phylum Streptophyta; class Magnoliopsida; order Asterales; family Campanulaceae; genus Adenophora; species Adenophora triphylla. The sequence continues at coordinate 1,196 of JAFEMH010005037.1, read as the reverse complement.
TGAATGTCAATCAAGACCTCCATCAAGCTCCGCACTTTTCAAGAACACGCCCTGCCAGTCACCTTGACCAAGTCAAACGACGGCGGCAACATCAAAGGACATCCGAGGGTCACTTCAAAGATCAAACGACCGACTTCATGTCTACTTCTGCCTAGGGCTTGTCTTCGCCTCACGCGCTTCAAAAAAAAAAAAGAGAGCTCGAGCAAGGGCTCACAAAAAAAAAAAAGGGCTCACAAAAAACAAAAGAAGCTCAGAGCGTAAGCCGCAAATTGAGGTCAAGAGCCCGACGCCAACAAGAGGCAAGGAAGCTACGAAAAGGACCGTCAAAACGACTTGTCAAGGGAGCATTCAACCTCTCACCAAATACAAAGCCTCAAAGAACGGGGATTGCCGCTGGGGCCTGCATCGGGCTTTCACCCGCAGATGCAATGTAAAAGTCCAAAGATGGACGCCGACAAAGCGCACAATAAGCAAAGGCAAACAAAGATCTTGCGTCTCGACAAAGCTTTAAAAGTAAATCACAAATCACTAACGGTTACAACATTTCTGATGAGTTCAAGCACGGTCTACTCTCAAGTTCACAACATACGCTAAAAGACAAATTTTAATACATTTAACTAATAATGTGTTTGCAATGCAATGAATGGATACCTGGGAGGTCATTCCGCGCCATCTCGCGCTTGTCCCCTCGCCATTCTTTCCTTTCTTCCCTCAGTCCCCGGCGAGTCTTCTTTCGCTCCACGTGAACCAACTCGCGTCTTCGCCCGAGATCCGGGGTCCTCCCTGTAGAGTCAAATAATCCGTAGCTCGTGGCTTCATTCGCCCGTGCTTCGGCTCGGATCTCCTCCCCGCGAGTCCTGTAAAAGAGGACCTCTCCCCTGCCGCCGGTCAACTCTAGTCTCGTAGTCAAACAAAGTGTCTCCCTGTCACATCCAAAGGGTCGACTGTGCTTCGGAACTCCTAAGGCAATAGCTACTACTGCAACCGGTCCTGCACTCAAGCATACGCCTCGCTTCTGCCAAGACCACTGGGACTCGCTCAAACACGTCAAGCTCATACCAAAGTGCCGTGAGCATCGAGCCGTCAATACAACGCTCCCGACGCCTGAGGAGTACCACGCGAGTGGGAAAGCTTTTAATACTTCCATACCCTCGTAAAATACGAGAAGGCACTGAAGCCGCTATACAAAGAGGAAC